>JASCZW010002075.1:0-37981 GCA_034211315.2 Aedes japonicus | reverse complement strand
ATGTATACAACTATACATCGGGTACACTTGTGGGTAACTAATGAAAGCTCGTTCTTTCAACTATAACTCTTATTTCATCGACTGGTCTCTTTATGTTAAACATTTATCATAATTCCAGGATGAATAATATTCACAAAAAGGCGAACACTATTATGTTAGAAATCGTGTGTATGCAATACAGAAAATGTTGCGTGGTGGATGTTCAGAGATGATGGTGATGCTACATCTCTGGAAATACTTCATCAACAAGTGAAATATTTCGCAGACTGATGAACGTATGTCTGTTCACTGTGTAAAATCAATTTTTGGTGATACTACAAGCTTTTAGATCGAAGATGGCGTCGAAAGAAGTGCAAGTGCGAAAAGCAATTGTGTGCGGTCGCAATGAAAATCCGGATCTATCAGTAAGAACACTTGCAAAAAGCTGTTTTCCGGCAAGCACTGTCCATAACGTTCTCAAATCTTTCGATACACGTTTGACAACAGCCAGGAAGGCTGGGAGCGGAACAAAAACGGATCTCAGGAACCACCAGAAGGACGCGAAGGTGAAGCAAATATTGCAGAAGAGACCAGATCTTTCGGTACGTACTGTGGCTAGAAAAATAAAAATGTCCCCAACTTTCGTGCATACTTCCAAGCACCGGCAAGGTATGAAGTCGTTCAAGGTGAAAACTGTACCGAACCGTAATGATAAACAGAATGTGACGGCTAAAACCCAGGCTCACAAGTTGTATCGCGAATATTTGACGAAGTTTTCCTGCGTGATAATGGACGATGAAACTTATGTGCTGGAAGACTTTAAGCAGCTTCCCGGAATGTCTTATTATACTGCCGTGCAACGGAATGGTGTAGAGGAGCATTCCAGGACAAGAAAAAGGCCAAGTTTCCCGAAAAATATTTGATTTGGCAGGCAATATGCAGCTGTGGTCTAGCAAGTCAAAGCGTCATCCCTACTGGAACGGTAAACAAGAAAATATACCGTGAAGAATGCCTAAAGAAGCGATTGTTACCATTCCTACGCAGCCATGACGCTCCCTCGCTATTCTGGCCTGATTTGGCATCTTGTCACTACACCAAAGATGTTTTGGAATGGTATAAAGCGAATGGAGTCCATGTTGTACCGAAAGAGGCGAATCCACCTAACAGTTCGGAGTTGCGACCTATCGAGCGGAATTGGGCTCTCGTTAGGTGAGAACTGTCTCAATATAAGCCACAAGCTATTACTATAGGAAACTTTTGAAAATATTGTACAAAACCAGCTGAATCGGTTGCAGGAAGTCTGCACAGACCTTCATGGCTGAAGTAAACTCAAAAGTTCGTAGTTTCTTCATGCAGCCTAATTAAGTAACTGTAATTAGTTTTAAGATGACTAATAATGCACAATTAAATGAATAAAAAATGCATCTTGGATTGAACTAACAGCAAATTTGTATTATTCAATTTGAAGTGGTGTTCAAGGAGCTGATCCATTTAAATCGTCTTACACTCTTAAAAATTATAAATCTTAAACGGGACGTAAACCTTGGAACCCTTATATATTTGAAGATTTAATTTAAAATCTATTTCAAGTTCCTTTTTTTCCTGTAGTCAGAGTATCTTATTAACAACATTTAATAATTTATATTATTTAAGCGAATGCCACGTTCCATAAACTACTTTAAAATCTACTATTGAATTATATGTCACAGATCTACATTCAAGTTCATAAAATGGAGACAAAAAGCACAAAAGACTGAATTTTGAATTTTGGCTCTAGCGTCAGGCAAAGCATTTTCTTGAATTGTTTACATTGTTTACAGAAAATGGAACATACGTGCAAAGAAAAGCCATAGAATAGCTGTTTGTTACCAAGAGATCGATATATGTTATTTTTTAGGGAGTTACCTACTGAATACCTTCAATATGTAAAACTTCCATTTAATTGGAAAATCCTATTGTAATAAAACATCGAGAAAAATTCATTTGGCGCTTCTACGTTTTTTTAGAAATGAGTTTTGTTAAATATCATCGCTTAATAATGTGAGTGTTTTTAATTTAACCCTCGGATCGTTAGTTTCAACCGTGCCTTTTCTTTCTGTGTAGAAGCATTTCATAAACAAAACATTCATCTTCAAACTACACCGTATCCTGTCAGTTTGAACGTAATTTTCTCTTGCATAACCTTAGATTAACTTCGCGTGCATAATGTAGCACTAAGAGTAACTCAAGCATCCTCCATTTTTAACTAAGAAAGTGTTCTATCAGAACATGCTGCCTATCCGAGAAATACAAATTTTGTGTTTCAGTTGCCTGGATAACTCTCATATTTGGTTGAAATTTCTGTTTCATTTGTATGAGAGCACCCCCCTTCCCCTCACCATCCATAGAGCGGAAGGGTTTCGAACCACCATAGAAAAAATCCTGTCTCCAAAAACCCCCATCATGCCAAATTAGGTTTCATTTGCTTGATTGGTTCACGAGTTATGCAGAAGTTTGAGTTTTATTGGTATAAGAGCCCACTTTTCAGAACGTGGAGGGGTCTCAGAAAAAAAAATCCTGCCTCCAAAAACCCCTAAATGCCAAATTTGATGCTATTTGCTTGATTAATTCTCGAGTTATGCAGAAATTTTTGTCTCATTTGTATGAGAGCCATACCTTCCAGATAAGGAAGGGGTCTCGAACCACCTTAGAAAAAAAAATCGTTCCTTCAAAAACACCCACATACCAAATTTGCTTGCATTTGCTTGATTAGTTCTCGAGTTATACAGAAATTTGTTGTAGAAGGAGATGTTCGCTCATCATCGAGGCACCAAGAGCGAACAACAATGTTTTGGCCAGAATGAAAGATGTAAGAGAAAGTGTTGAAAGGTCCGTCAGAGTGCGGCAGGTAGGAAAATTAACAGATGTTTTGAAAATTGAGCGAAAGGGCATGTATCCAATGGTACTCGAACCATGGACGTCAATCTTCGCCTAATGGTTCGAGTACCATTGGATACATGCCCTTTCGCTCAATTTTCAAAAACATCTGTTAATTTTCCTACCTGCCGCACTCTGACGGACCTTTCAACACTTTCTCTTCACATCTTTCATTCTAGCCAAAAACATTGTTGTTCACTCTTGGTGCCTCATGGTGATGAGCGAACATCTCCTTCTACATCATAATCGTTACTCCTCGCACGGAGAATACATAACATAACAATTAATGTACAGAAATTTGTGTTTCATTTGTATGGAAGTCCCCCCTTTCCAACAGGGGAGGAGTCTTGAACCATCATAAGAAACTTGTCCTGCCCCAAAAACCCCTGCATAGAAATTATCATAACAGTATGGATAATTCTCATGTTTGTTGTAAATTTGTGCTTCATTTGTATGAGAGCCCCTCCTTCCAGAGAGCGGAGGGGTCTCCAACTATCATAACAACCTTTCCCGGCTCCAAAAACTCCTGCAAAAAAAAAGCCAGGTTCATTAGTTTTCGATTCTATAAGGTTTAGACAGACAGAATGAAATTCAGATGTATAAATTAAAATGAAATTGAAGTAATGCAGTAATTCATAATCAATTTTATACACAACACTTGGTTATGAGAGGGATTTTGTTTCGTTTCGTTTTGAATATTAACAACTCGTGAATTTAGATTTTTGATTTTTGAACTTACAATTTACATATAATTCAACCAAACCGAATGTTTATTTCACAATAATAGAGTTATATCTATATTAGAAACATTTGATAAGGATGTCAATCCTTCTGCCTAAAAGATTCTTGAACTTTCTGTGATACATCCGCCATCAGGTTCTGTACGGTATCCTCAGATACGCCCGCCGTGACGATTCTCCATCTTCTCTTGAAATCATCGCTAACATTTGCTTTTTTCTTAGTTTCGAAGAGTTTCCGCTTAACTAGAGCCCAGTATTTCTTTATTAGGCGAAGTTCTGTACAGTTTGGTGGATTGACTTTTTTGCTTCAAAATGCAGTGCAACAAACGACCTTACGTAGTCTACGCCAATCATGAGGTCGAGTCTTGTATACAGCTACACAATATATTATTTTCAATCCCAGTCGACGTCGATGGTTTTTCTGAGGCGAAAAATCTGGTCACGTCTTCCTTCGAAAGGGAAGTAACGCCGTTGATCCCGGCTAATAGTCATGAGTCGTTAGTTAGGGTCCAGGTGGTGGAGTCGTCTCCTGGCGTCGGTGATTGTCACCATGTGCGGAAATAGGCCGACAAAAAAAAGACCACCCTAGTCTTCATTTACACCAAACGAAGCGCCTTATTATTAGAAACAACTTTGTGGAAGACAATTTTGCTCTCAAACTTCAAACTTGGCTGAAAATGTATCTTTCCAGCTAACGTGCGTTGTAGCGCGGAACCTAAGTCCGACAGCAATGGGCTGTCTGACTCTCTATTTGACTTGATCAAGCTTTAATAACCACTGATTATCCTAATTACGCCTAATTATGATCGATAGGCAACATAACTTATACGTATCCACAGGGATATAAAAAATCTCCTTCCAACAACAAGATTGAACAGTTGGTCAAAAGAGCAAGCTATCTAACATAAGGATGCCCCAATGGGCGGGGAGAAGAGCCCACCCTCCATTCACGAACTGTTAGCAATGGGGAGTTGGCATTCCCTCACTCCCCATCCAGAGTACTTCAATCGGGTGCTCTGGTGGTCCCTCGCAGTCCCATGATTTTTTTATGTAAATGAAAATTATTACAGTCATTCGTATCTATTATATATGGCATATAATAGTAAGTGCTAAAAACAGACACTGCTTCGAAGGTAGACAAGTGAAAGCCGAGTGTATTTCCATTGTATACTTGTTTGTATTACGTGTGAACTGGCTCCGTCAAGTGATTTTCTAGACGTTTGAGCCTACCCAAAAACCTTCTAGGTGCTTCAATCGCCACGGGAGTCGCAGCTTATTTCCGATCAATTTAAATTATACACCAATCAAACCGTTTTACTTATCGCGGTAAGCTCCAACACGAAACAACTTTTAATACTCTCGTTGTTCAGACGATCTGCAGAATGCGTACTTATAGTCGTACTGATTAATTATGGTGCCATCAACGCAATTGGAGAATATACGTGTATTTGGACACGCATCAGAACACTTGTAAAACCCTTCGTTCATAAGCATAGCAAATTATTATATCAGATGTCGATGTGGTAGATCGTTCACAAGGAACGCAAAAGAGCTTCTAGTAAGAAATTGCAATAACATTCGCCCTCATAAGGAATAGCGTGAAATCAACGTTCTACAAATGAATCATAAAGCCAAATCACAGCCCCAAAACAAAATCCCCGCCAGCGACTTACCTTCAGTTGTGAAAACGCCTTGGTGATAAGCCAGTTACTTTACTTCATTTATCGCTCGATCCCACTGCGAGGACTGTTATCAGGCAAAACGCGAACCACTATGATGAACCGGGCTCTCTGGGCGTAAACAGATGACGAAATGCACACCGCACAAGCCACTTGTGTAAACAACTCAAAACTTCAAAAGCAAAAATTAAACACAAAAGCCAAAAACCTTCGGCCAACGATCGATCGATTCTTCCATCACACCTCACTTGTTAGTGCGGATTACCTTTCCTTAGCACCTCCCGAAACGATGGATGAGAGTGCTCCAGAAATCAAAGAAACACGATCACCATAAAATAAAACGAGCGAAAGAAATCATCACCACCGCATTAATGCAATTACATTCGAAGCCTCGGCTCGGGTTGATGCGGACTTGGAAGTAGCACGTAACCCAGTCGAATTATCGATTTTCACACATACTGTAAGCGCTTCGCGTCGCACCCAAGCTCTTCACCGCATTTTTTTTTTCATTTTACTTCTCGCAAACCAATCTACTCTGTACCAGCAAATCCGTTCGAAGCTGGAGGATCTCTTCAATTATTAACAACAAAATTTTCCTCGAACAAACTCTCAAACGACGACGGCGACTCTGCGAAGACGATTATCTGCGGCGCTGCTCTTCCTTCCCAGTCCGGCTCTAATTTATAAATATCGCATCATCATCATCAACATAGTCAGTCAGTAGCAGCAACTGTCAGCAACTGCTGCGATGGGTCGACAAAAAACTTCACAGTGGAATCGATTCGGGAGATCGATCGGTACCTGGAACGAAGAAAACGGGGAAAAAATCGATTAATTTCAACAAAAGTGTCAATGTAGCGAGAATTCAGAAATCAATACTTATTTAATTTTGACCACCTAGTCACCCACCATGCCCCAACTCGTCACAAACGCGATTGATTGGATTCCGTAAACCAAAGACCAACTATAAGCTCCTAACTATTCATCAGCAGTTAATTCTAGTTGTGCCAATTCTCCCCGGTAGGTTTGCTTAATTTTTAATGAGTTCCCGGAGAACCACGCGGATTCTAATTTCGCCCTGAAGATGACTACGACTATACACAGTAGTAGTAGTAGTAGTAGTAGTTCTTACGAGAAAAATAATTGCTAGCGAAATGTAAACAATACCGCTGGCACATAACACGGCTGTGCGATGGTGCAGAATTTCAAAGCTGAACAAAGAAACGGCGAGCATTCCTTGTTCTGAGCGGATAAGACCAAGGAGTATAGGGCTTGTGATGCTTTGTAATGCCATACGGAAGACTTAGTTTGCCAACATCGTTAATGCGTTGTAAACATAAACACCTTGGAATGATGATTGTTGCGTGTTTAGAGGATCATTTTGAAGTTGTTCTACGACGGTTGACGAATCGGTCAAACGGGACGCATCTAGGGGGCATGAAACTTACCAATTTATCGATTATATCGATGAATCATTACTCGAAAACAACTTTTTCAATCGAATGATTTATGGAGAAAATTATTACTTTCCTAGAATAATGAACTTATTTACAAATTTGGGAAGACACTTGACGAATGTCGCTATCAGTTTTAGGATGAACGTTTAATGCCTGAATAATTTGACCGGTTTGAATTAAATAATTTGCCACTTTTCATAACAGACGTTAACAGTTAACATCCCGGGAAAAGAATAAGTTTGAAAACAAGTACAGCTATGCTCAAACGGATCGAACAAGCTTTCCATATCTTTAAGAGCAACTTCACTTGTGGTCTAAATTTATTCTTCAAATTCGTTCTAATTAACCCGGCGGCGTTTCCATCCGAATGGCATCCACCCGAAAATCAGATTTACTGCCCAACAGCGCATTTTAACTATTATTATGGTGGGTATATTCTATGGATTGGACAACTGTGGTCGAAAATTCAACCAACTTCAACCGAAAATAAATGTCAGTAATTATTGAAAACTTTTCGTATCGTGTTTTGCATTTTCAACTGAACCCTGATAATAGGAATCATTGCAAAATAAGCCTGGAAGCATGCCAGGACTATTCAGAAAGAGCTGCTTTGGAACCATAGCCTTACAATTTTGGAAGCATATCAGGATAACCCTGGAAGAATCCCAAAACAGCCCTGGAAGTAATTCAGAACAAATATAGGACCAGCTCAAAACAATTTTGGAAGCATCGAAGCTCTGATGCCAGATGCCAGAACAAGTCTGAAAGTATCACAGAACTCTTCAAGAAGAATTATAGAACAACTCTAGAAACATCTCTGAAGAATTCTGAAAACATCACAACACTTTCCTGGAAGCATCCCAGAATTATTCAGGAACCAGTCCAGTACATTTTCAGCATCCAAACTACTCAGTGAATATTCTACAACAATTTTGGAAGCATTCCAAAACCGGGAGCACCTCAATACGATGCTGAAGGCATCTCAAAATAATCCTGTAAGTATCCCAAAAAACTCCGACAATTCTCCCAGACAGCCCTGAAGCAACCCAGAACAATAATGGTAGCATCACAAAACCATACTGGGAGCATCGTAGCTCTGGTGTCAGAACTAATCAATCTAACCAACCTTGAAAGCACTCCAAATCTGTTCAGGAAGCATTTCTGTCTTTCTTTCTTAGTGTTTCAAGCTTATTGCTTTCGCAATTAGCTTATTGCTTGCTCTCTACTAAATGTTTTAAATGCACGTCCACAGTTATTAATTAAGAGCTTTCGATGCCAGGTACCATTTTTGCATTAGTATGATTGTGTGGCAAGTACAATCATACCTTATGCCCAGGGAGTCGAGAAACTTTCCTTAACGAAAAATTCCTATACCAGACCGGGATTTGAACCCAGCCACCTCCAGGATGGTGTTGCTTTGTAGCCGCGCCTTTACCGACTCAGCTTAGGGTGGACCCAAGCGTTCCTGTACAATCCTGTAATAATTCCATTGCAATCTTGAAAGCATCCTACAAGCACTTCGGATGCATCCCAGAAATATTATCTCAAAGCGTTTCGGAACGAATTCTAGGAGCATCCTAAAACACTCCTTGCAGCATTCCAATACTTCTGTGCGAGCATTCGTGAACTACTTTTAAAAAAGTGCTACAGCTAGTCTTGAAGCATTTCAAATTAATACTGGATCCCAAAAAGTATTCGCTAAGCGTTCTAGATCAATCTTGGAAACATCAACAAACAATTTTGGAAGCATCGAGAAACTACTCATGAAGCATTGCAGAACTACTCTGGAAGAATCCCAGCAAAATCCTGGAAGCAATAAACAACCATTTTTTTAAACATCCCAGAAAAATGGTCAAAGCTTTTTCGAACATGCTGGATACATTCAAGAACAATCTTCTTTTCACGAAGCATTCCTGCTCAATACTGGGTACCTCCCATGATCAAATCTGGAAACATCGCGGAACAATCCTGGGGGCATCCCGGAATTGCTCGAATAATGCTGGAAGCATCCAGGACTGCTCTGGAAGAATTCAACAACTAGCCTCGAAGCATTCCAAATCAATAATGAAATCCCAAAAACTATTCTTTCAGCATTTCCAAACACTATTGGAAGAATCCAAGAGCAATTCTGGAAGCAAATCCAAACCAATCTAAAAGCAAAAGCACTCCAGGAGCAGTTCAGAATATATGTAGAAGCGTCTACGATTAAATTCTAGAGGCATCCTAGAACAATGCTGGGAGTATTCCAGAATTGTTCTGAAAGCATTCAGAAATAGGTTGGGAAGAATTTCAGAGCTATTCGTGAAACATTCCAGAATGCCAGGAAGTCAGCCAATTCATAACCAAACATCCCAGAACTACCCCAGAAACACCCCAGAACAACTGAAAAAGCGTCGCAATGCTGGGTGTAATCCAGAACAATCCTCTTTTCGCGAAGCATTCCGAACAATATTGGATACCTTCCATGATAAAATCTGAAAACATCACAGAACAACCCTGTAGGTATCCCGAAATTGCTTGGATAATCATTGAAGCATCCAGGACTGTTTTGGAAGAATTCAACAACTAGCCTCGAAACATTCCTAATCAATAATGGAATCCCAAAAGCTATTCTTTCAGCATTTCATTTCATTCATTTTCATTTTGCAGCATTTGGTGGGGCAATAAGAGCGCAAGTCAGTCCAAAGCCGATGATGGAGGAGGGGTAATGGCGAACTAGCCTATTCAGACCACATGAACTCCATGGGATGGAACAAAGATAGGTTAGGGTAGGTTAATCTATTCTTTTAGCATTTCAAAACAAAATTGGACGGTGCTCAAAACTACTCTGGATATATTGCAGAACTACTCCGGATGACTCCCAGAACAATCCTTGAAGCAAATCAAAATCCTTCTAAAAGCAAAAGCATTCCGGGAGCATTTCAGAATAATTGTAAAAGCATCTACGATTAAATTCTAGAGGCATCCTACTTAGAACAATCCTGGAAGTATTCCATAATTGTTCTGAAAGCATTCAGAACAAGTTGGGAAAAATCTCAGAACTGTTCGCGAAACTCTTCCAGAATGCCAGGAGATCTGCCAATTCATAACCAAA
The DNA here is from genome assembly GCA_034211315.2 of Aedes japonicus. Taxonomy (NCBI): domain Eukaryota; kingdom Metazoa; phylum Arthropoda; class Insecta; order Diptera; family Culicidae; genus Aedes; species Aedes japonicus. Next base: position 28,116 of record JASCZW010002075.1, on the reverse strand, counting down.
CATCCCAGAAATACCCCCAGAAACATCCCAGAACAATTGAAAAGGCGTCGGCTAACAAATTCTAAAACCGTCCTAGAACAATGGTGGGAGCAATCTAAATTAATCCTCTTGTCGCGAAGCATTTCAGATCAATACTGGATACCAACCGTGATAAAATTCTGAAAGCGTCTCAGATAAATTCTGGATGCATCCCGAAACCACTCAAACAATCCTGGAAGCATTCCAGAGCTAGCCCAAAAGAATTCAACAACTAGTCTCGAAGCATTTCAAACGAATACAGGAATCTTAAAAACTTCCAAACTCATCCTGGAAACTACTCGAAATAATTTTGAAAGTGTCCCAAAACTTCTCTGAAAGTATTCCAGAACTACGCTGAATCCTACATCTACTCTTGAGGCATTTTAAATTAATACTAGAATCCCAAACACTACTCTGAAGGAAATCTAAAGAAGTTTTGGAAGCTTCTCAAAAAGATGTTGGAAGCATCCCAAAACTACTCTGGAAGATTTCCAGAATAGTCCTGAAAGCAAATCAAAACCATTCTATAAACGCCCCAGAATTACTTTGGAAGCATCTCTTTAAAATTCTAGAAGCGTATCCGAACATATCCTTGAAACATTCCAAAACAATTCTAGAAACATTCCAAAACTGCTCTGAAAGCATTTCAGAACAACTCTGGAAGAATCCCAGAACTATTCAAGAAGCATTCCAATCATTACACGAAGCCTCCCAATAAAAATTCCGAAACCATTTCAAAACAATCCTGCAAGAATCAAGGACCTGCTCGGGAAGCATTCCAAAATGACTCTGGAAGAATCCTACAACTAGTCTTGAAGCGTTCCTTAACTTAATTAGGACTTAGCAAGTCATATTTATGTTGACTCAACCGAATGGCAACAAGTGTGCTACTAGGGATAATCTTGAAGAATTCCAGAAAAATTTTCGAAGCTTCTTAATACAATTTTGAAGGTATCCCCATCCAACGCATTGCGGGGTTACTGTAAAAGGATCCCAGAACAATCCTGAAAGCAAATTAAACCCACTCTAAAATCATGAAGAAGCATTTCAGGACAATCGTGAAAGCGTCTCCGAAGATATTCTAGATGCATCCTAGAACAATCCCTGAAGCATTCCAAAACTTTTCTGAAAGCATTCAAAACAACTCTGGAAGAATCCCAGAACTATTCGCGAAGCATTCCAGATCAATAGTGGAAGTCACCCAGTAAAATTCTAAAAATACCTCAGAACATTCATCCTGCAATCATCCCGGAACTGCTCAAGGAGCATTCCAAAACTATTCTGGAAAAACAATCGATCTCGAAACAATCCAAATCAATTCTGGAATCCCATAATTTTGGAAGCTTTTCAACACAATTTTGTAAGCATCCCAAAATTACGAGTTACGATCAATCGTGAAAGCATATCAAAGCCGATCAGAAAGCATTCCAGAAGTACTCAGGAACAGGGATTGTCGAAAAACACAGAGTAGTGCAAAATAGGCAAGTGCTTCACCCAATTTCAACTGTGCGTCTCCTGTTTCAGAAGAGCGCACAAGACGAAAGTGCGAGAGATTTCGTAGCATCACGAGAGACAGACAGCCGCACATGCACTACTCTTTCCGAGACAAAGAGTAATGCACGGTGCTCTACTCAGTGCTCTACTCAGTGCTTTACTCTGTGCTTTGGCACATGCTTTGGTAAATGGTAGCAAAATGAAAAGTTTTGATGCTGGTAACAAAAAGGCATTGTATGGGTTCATAGAGGGAAAATTTTATTAAAATCCTTATTCACATACTAGTCCGGCCCATGCCACCGTGTCTGCTTTTTGCACTTGTCTTTGCACAGAGACGACAAGGGAGAGTGCAATCGTTAGCACCCAAAGAGACGAGAGCAAATTCAAAATGAGATGTGCGGCTTTGAGCGCACGGCACAACAAGGGTGCACGGGAGTACAGACTGCACTTTCACGTCTCTTTGAAATTTAATGTGCTGTCTCGTAGCAGCGCGTGCTGCACTCAAAGAGATTTGAGTCGCACCTTATCCCTGCTCAGGAAGCATCCTAGAACAATTGTGAAAGCGTCACCAAACAAATTCTAAAAGCATCCTACAACAATCCTGGAAGCATTCCAGAACAATCTTAAAAGCATTCCAAAAACTACTATGAAAACATTCACAACAACTTTGTAAGAATCCTAGAACTATTCGCGAACATTCCAGATCTGAAGGCATACAAAAAAAAATATTAAAAAGCATCTCAGAACAATCCTGGAAGTATCCTGGAACTGCTGGAGAAGCATTCCAGAACTACTTTGCAAGAATCCATCAACAAGTATCGAACCATCTAATCAATACTGGTATCCCAAAAACTATTCTTGGAGCAGTCCAGGCAATCTTGGAATCTTCGCAAAACAATTTTGGAAGGATCTCAAAACTACTCGAGCAGCATTTGTTTAACTACTCTAAAACAATTACTGGCAGCAATTCAAAGCCAAAAAGCATCTCATAACAATTGTGAAAGCGTTACCGAACTTGTTTTAGAAGCATCCATGAAACATTTCAAAACTACTCTGGACACATTCCAGAACTACTTAGAAAGCATTCCAGAACCGCTTTGGAATAATGTTCAAACAAGTAGTGAAGCATTCAAATCAACGCAGGAATCTCAAGGACTATTCCTGAAGCGTTCCAAAAAGAATATTGGAATGTTGAAAATATTAGACAACCCAAGTAACATTGAAGGTTTTATCGTAGGTTTATAACAGTCTACAAGTTTAATTCGTGATCTACAGAACCTTTATAATACCCAAATTGTTACTTGGGAACACAACTGCTAGGGAAGCATTTTCCAACACATTCAACACTGCACTAGAAACATTCCAGAACTACTCTAAAAGCATCCCATAACTATTTTGGAAGCGTTCCAGAACAATATTGGAAGTTTTTCAAAAACGATTTCGAGAACTTCTCTAAAAGCATCACAGAACAATCCTTGAAGCATCCCTAAATAACTCCGTCAGGATCTCGCAGAAAGTCTGGAAGCGTATAATAATTAGAACAATTCTGTATGCCTCTCAGAACTACTCTGGAAACATCTCACAAAAATCTTTAAAGCATCCCAGAACAATCCTGGAAGTATTTCAAAACTACTTTGAAAGTCTTGCGAATCTACTTGAAAGGCTCTGGAAGCATTCCAAAACAATTGTGGATAAATCTCAAGACAACTTTAGGTGCACTGCAGAACTGTTCGCAGAAAAATTCCAGAACTACACTGCAAGCATTTTAGTAGTATTCTGGAAGAGCTTCGAAATGGCCCGAAATCTTCTAAAACTAATTATTATGGAAGCATTCCAGAATTAGTCCAGAACAATTCAGAGAGCAACTCAATGCCATTCTGAAATCATCATCAATCTGAAAGAGTCTTCGAACTAATTCTAGAAGCATCGTAGAACAATTCTGATAGCATTCCAGAACCTTTGTAGAAGCATTCCAAAACTAATCAGAAAGCATTTCAGTACTACTCTAGAAAAATCCCACAACTAGTCTCGAAACATTCCACATGGAATCCCAGAAAAAAAAAATCTGTAAGCATCTCGGGATAATCCTGCAAGTACCCCGGAACTGCTCGTAAAGCATTCCAAAACTGCACTAAAAATATTCTAAAACTAATCTGGAAGCATTCCAGAACTATTCTTGAAGCGTTCAAGAACAATCTTGGAAGCTTTTCAAAACAATGTAGGAAGCATCTCAAAACTACTTTGGAAGCATTGAGAACTACCCTGAAAGAATCCCAGAACAATCATGGGAGCAAATCACAAGCAAACTAAAAGCAACCGAGACGTACTCCTAAAATCTTACTATTATGTTACTGGAAACATCCCGGAACTGCTCGAGAAGCATTCAAGAATTACTCTGGAAGCATCCAACAACTTGAAGCATCCGAAATCAATAGAGGAATTCCAAAAACTATTCTGGAAGCATCCCAAAGCAACTCAGGAACAATCTGATAGTAACTTTGGAAAAATCCTAGAATAAAGGTGCATACTTCTCAGTACAATTCTGCAAGAAGCTCAGAACAACTCTGCAAACTTCTTAGAACAATCTTCAAAACATACCAGAACTACTTTGGAAGCATCCTAGAACAATCCTGGAAGCATTCCAAACCTATTACCTATATAAAGCATTCCGGATCTACTCGGACGACTGTGGTAAAATTCAAAATTATTCAGGAAGAATCTCACGACTAATTCAGAAGCATCCCAAACCTATTCAGGAAGAATACCAGTACTACTCTGAGAGCACTTCAGAAGAATTCCCTTAGAATTCCAAAATTACCCCGAAAGCTCCTAAAAATAATTTGTCTGGAAGCCCCCCAGAACTATTCAGGAAGCATTCCAGTATAAGCTCCTCTTTTAGCTCAGTCGGTAAAGCAACACCATGCTGAAAGTGGCTGGGTTCGATTCCCGGTCTGGTCTGGTCGTTCAGCAAAATTTCTCGACTCCCTGGAAATAGAATATGATTGTACGTGACACACAATCACACTAATGCAAAAAATAGTACCTGGCATCGAAAGCTCTAAATTAATAACTGAACACTAAGTTGAGAGCAAGCAATAAGCTAATTTCGAAGGCTAACGCTAAGAAGAAGAAGAAGAAGAAGAAGAAGAAGAAGGCCAGTACAAGCTTGTAATAACGCAGAACTACTTTGGAAGCATCCAAAATCAATTATGCGGGAGTCTTCGAACAAATTGTAGAAGCATATCAGAACAATCCTAGAATCATTTCAAAACTACTCCGAATGCTTTCCAGAACTTCTCTGGAAGAATCCCACAAATATATCGAAGCATTCCCGACCTGAAAAAATACCAGAAAAAATCTGAAAGCAACTCAAAACCAATCCTAGAAGCATCCCAAAAGCGTACTGTGTGTATTTCAAAGCTGCACTGGTATCATTTTAGAACTGCTTTGGAATCATTCCAGAACAATTCTGGAACTCTGCCAGAAAATTCATGGAAGCTTCTCAAAACGATTTTGCTATCTTTCCAAAACTACTCTGGTAGCATTGCATAAATACTCTGTAAGATTCCCAGAATAATCCCGGAAATCAACCCAAACCATTCTGAACTAGTCTGCATGCATTCCAGAATAATCTTGCAACATCTCAAAACTACGCTGGAATCACTCCAGAACTGATCTAGAAGCAAAATCGAAGAAAAAATCCGCATGCAACCCCGAACAATCATTGAAACGCCTCTGAATAACTAGTCCCGACAGTATCTCTGAACAATTATATAGTCACCCCAGAAAAACTCTGAAAGCAAATCAGAAAAATACTGGAAACATCTCAAACCCATTCTGGGAACATTCCAGGACCACAATCATACTAATGCAGCCATACACAACTCTCAATTAGTTACTGTGGGAGTGCAATTACAACACTAAGTTGAAAGCATTGACCTTGAAATGTCAAGAAAAGAAAAACTCAAGACTGTTCTGGAGGTATTTCGAAACAATTCTAAAAGCATCCTATTAACAACTCTGAAAGCATCCCATAAAAGAGAACCTGTAAGTATTCCAGAGCAGAAACAATAGAAGAATTTTGGAGACTTCTCGAAACAAATCTGGAAGTATGTTGGAATAATCCTGGAAGCATCCCAGCATAGTTTTGAAAACATCTCAAAACAATTCTGGAAGAATCTCAGATTTACAGTGGAAGTATTTCGGAACAATCCTGGAAGCTACATGAAAAAGCATCCCAGAAAAACCCTGGTAGCCATCTAGACAAATTTTAGAAGCATTCCAGTACAAATGTGAAAGCATTTCGAAACAATTCTGGAAGCATTCCGGCATAGTTTTCGAAACATTTCAAAACAATTCTGGGAGTATCTCGGATTTACTCTGGAAGAATCTCAGATTTAATGTGGAAGTTTTGCAGAACAATCTTGGAAGCACCTCAGAATAACTCTGGAAGCCTTCTAGAACAATCTTTGAAGCATTCCAGAACAATTGTGGAAGCATCTCGGAACAAATCTGAAAACATCCAAGAACTACTCTGGAAGCATGCCTGACAAACCCCGGAAGCGAGACCGACCTTCTTTGGAAGTATCCCTGATCTAATAAGGAAATATCGCGAAACAGTCCTGTAGGCATTTCAAAACTAATTGGTCAAAAATGCCAGAACTACTCAAAAAGAAACATTGAACATCTTCATTGGATAATATTACGCATTTTTTAACAAAATTGTCGATGATATTCCGAAGATCGTCTAATGATCAAAATTTCAACCTGTTCAACGAGTAAAAGGATTGACGATTCCAAAAATGAAGTGTACCCCACGAAATACTAGAACTGGCACTTCCACTGCTCAAAAAACTTTCATGAATGTTTGGCTGAACGTTTTGAAAGAGAACCCATATCCTGAAGAAGTGAAATTTCATATATACAGTAACGGACAGTGCAAGAAGACCAAAGCCCAATTTTCATGTAAAATGATTATGTTTGGATGGTTTGAATAACCTGTATTTTCATCTGTATCGAATTTATAGCTTTTCAGACACCAATTTAGAAGTTACATATGAAACCATAAGACCACCTTTTGATTTCCATATTTTGGGCCAGTACATCAAAATCAAAATTCAGGTCTTCAAAGTTGTGTATTACCTATTTACCGAAATCAAAAGGTTATTGTTTTGTCGTAAGCGGTGTCTGCAACTTTTAAAGGTGAGCATTAATTATGGATTTAATTCAGGTTAGTTCAAGACTCGAATCGAGATTTCAGCTCAATCGGTTCAAGGGAAAATAAAAGACAAAGCTCCAAACATGACAATATTGTACGAAAGTCGGACTTTGGTCCTTTGGGACCATTCCAATCTCATATCATCTAACAGCAACACAGGCGAAGCAAACGGATCATGCTAGATAATGATGGATGTACTTCTAGGTTTTTTCGTGTCTATTTGTTATATTTGTCAAATCATGTATGTGCAAAATATACAACACCAGATCAATATCATGACATGGAAATGTTTTTTTTTTGTTGAATGCGAGTGGAACAAACTGATAAATTAAATGTAAAGCTCTCACCTGAACTCAAAACTGAATTGAAATCAAATTGTGGTGAACCACACTAGACCAAGCTCTCCAAATTCACACAACTCAGTGTGACACTTAGGTTTCTACCCCTCAATAATTAAAATCACTTAGCAGCCTTTCCAATGTAGTTTGATTTCAATGCAAATAAACTCGAATTCGACTTCTTCACTGGGTTACTCCCAGTGGCACCCAGCCCTTCGAAGTCGAATCAGTGTCCAATTAGACCGTTTCGATTATTTATGCCAGTCACTTCCAAAAACCTGGAAACTCGTAACGCAACTTACGATCGCACAGCTGTGCGGCTGCCCAATTTATCCAACCCGTTCTTCATTTAAAACTTTCTGCCCCCTTACCGGATATTAACTCTAATGCACCGAACCAGATTTGCTCCAGCACCCATCGACCGCGAGGAATTCCTTCAGAACGACTAAATTCCGCTTCCGACAAAAAGAAAAGAAATTACCGAAAACTTTCTACTGCCCCTGCAGCTACAAGCTACAGAATAATACCGCACCGCCAGGTTGGGAGTCGTTGTTGTAAAACTGAAAACGTACATCAAACAACATAATTAAATTTTCACAGCTCGACTGGCACCAGAGCGCAGGTGGGCGGGCGAGGGAGGTCTGATACGAAAACTAAGACCCAGAACAGAGCGAAACTACACACGACAAGAGACGGCGACCCAGTTATTATATCAGGTACTCCACAACAACAACAACGGCGACGACGACGACGACGACGACGACAAACCGACTCGAGAAGGGTGGTGGGTGCAACCATGTACAAGGTGCAACTTGCGCGCAAAATGCATTTGAAAGATGCACACGTGCTCTACTTATTTCTTCTTTTTTTCTCTCTCTCATGAAACCGTTTTCCCTGAAAAAGATGGAAAACTTTCCGATTGTCGTGGTTGGCTTCAGGGCGAAGCAAGTGCCGTTCGTCGAGGCCGACCCTAAAACGCCTATGTCAACCTTAGCCGCAGCAACAGCAACATCATCATCATTGCCAGTGTGTAGCGGTAGTGGAGTGCCATACATTCCCCTGTGTTTTGCGAGATCGCTCTTCGCAATTTCATCTTTCACTCACATCGTGTATGACTTTTCTTTTCGTCTTCGTGTTTTTTTTTTTTGTTTTTTTTCTTCCTTTCAGTTTTGAAGAATTGCTAGGTTATCCAACTTACCTACTTTGAACGTGCCCGACGAACTGCCCGGCCACACAGCAACATACACTCTCAGGTAGAAGGAGAAGTAGTTGAAACACATCCACATTGCTAGTTGTACGGAAGACTTTTTGCTCCTGTACTCCTGTCTCTTTTCTTAACTTTGCTTTATTGTTGGATGATTCATCTTTGTTCTTGATTTTTGTTTTTGCTGGGCTCTTTACATTTCTTTTTTTTTCTTTTTCCGGGTAACATAGGAATTTGAAACTTCTCCACTGATGGAACGATGTTTATGTCGGGCCAGGGAGAATAGATGTCATAGCACATCTATTTTCTGGGTAATGCTTTTGACACTTCTATATTTTTGAACCTCAAGGGAACTAAAATGTGGAACTGCTTACGATTTGCTCAACTTAAATTATAACTGAACTAATGCCTTACCTGTTGCAGTAGTGGAAACCCAGTTTCCTAAAACTAATACCGGTTAAAGGGAAAAATACGAGACCACTTATGTTCAACATTGTTAATGAGAAAGGCTACTTCATACAGCCAACCTCTAAGCAACATGCAATTTAAAGTACGCTGAATGGTGCTGAGCTTTGCGTCTTTCTTAACTTGCCGCCACGAGTCTCTTGCAATAACCCCAATAAGATTTTGTACAGTCTCCTTGCCCACTTTATTCGCCGCAGAACGCCAGTTTGCCTTGAACTGTTTCTCGCTCACAACCGCTTTTTGAGTCTTCTTAAGGTTCCGCTTGACGATTGCCCAATATTGTTCGATTGGGCGGAGCTCTGGCATGTTGGGAGGGTTCTTGTCATTGGGCACCACTTGAACGTTGTTGGCAGCATACCACTCCATGGCCTTTTTTCCGTAATGGCAAGATGCCAAATCCAGCCAAAATAGAACGGAACAATTGTGCCGCTTCAGGAAAGGCAGTAGACGTTTTTGTAGGCACTCGCTCAGATAAATACCATAATTCAGAAGCATACCTCGAACAATCCTTGAAGCATCTCTGGCTAATCAAGATAATAATTCTGAACCATTACATAGCATTTTGTAGAAGCAACTCAGAACAATTATATAATCACCCCAAAATTCCTCTGGAATCAACCCAGTAAAATGCTGGAAACACCTCAGGACAATTCTGGGGAAAATTCCAGGACTACTCTGAAGCATATCAGAACTTTTCTGGAAACATGTCGGAACAATGCTGGAATCATTTCAGAAGCATCAAAACCGTTCCAGAACTTATCAACTGTTTTTATATTATTCGGGGATGCGTCCAGGATTGTTGTACGATGCTTTTAAAACTAGTTCGGAGACGCTTCACAATTGTTCTGGGATGCTTCCGGAATACCTCTGAGATGATTTTAGAATAGTTTTGATTTTCTTCCAGGATTTCTACAGAGTAGTTTTTCAACGCTTCCAGAGAAGTTTTGAGATGCTTCCAGAACGGTGTTGAGAAGCTTCCAATATTTTTGTGGAACGCGTCAAAAATATTTTTTGGGAATCCAGCATTGATTTTGAAATGTTCCGTTAAACCATTTTGTGCTCACGGCCGAGTACAAAACACTTCCAGAGTCGTTCTAGAGTTCTTTCCGAGTTTCAGAGTTTTTGACCTTGAATGCTTCGCAAATAGATTTGGGACTCTTCCAAAGTTGTTGTGAAACAACAATGGAGTATTTTTATGAATGCTTTTAATATTTTTTGGAGCGCTTCCAGGATTGTTGTACGATGCTTTTAGAATTTGTTTGGAGATGCTTTCAAAATTGTTCTGAGATGTTTCCGGAGCACTTCTGGATTGTTTTCGGATCAGTTTTGATTTGCTTTCAGGATTGATCTGGGATTCTTCCACAGTAGCTTCACAACGCGTTCAGAGTAACTTTGGAATGCTTCCAAAATTGTGTCGTGAAGCTTCCAAAATTTTGCGAGTCCAGAATTGATTTGGATTTTTTCGAACCGGTTGTTGGATTTTTCCAGAGTAGTTTTGGAATGCTCCTTGAGCAGTTCCGACATGATCGCAGGATGATTGTTCTGCGATACTTTGAATTTTACTGGGTGACTTCCAGTATTGATCTCGAATGCTTCGCGAATAGTTCTGGGATTCTTCCAAAGTTGTTCTGAATGCTTTTAGAGTAGTTCTGGAATGCTTCGGGATTGTTCTGGAATGCTATTGCATGATTTTAGAATGCGTTTAGTTTGCATCCAGGATTGTTCTAGGATCCTTACACAGTAACTCTGCAATACTTTGTGTGGGGATACCTTCAAAATTGTTTTGAGAAGCGTCTTAGATTTTTCTGGAACTCCTCAAGATTATATTTTGGTATTCCAATACTGACTTAGATTGATTCTTGCAGGATTGTTTCGAAATGGTTTCGGATTTTTATCGGAAGGCTTATAAAATTGATTGAAATGCTTCATGAATAGTTCTGGCATTATTCCAGAGTTGTTCTGGAATGCTTTCACAGCAGTTTTGGAATGAAACATGAAACTAGAATTGTGCGGGAATGCTTCAAGAATTGTTCTCTACGATGTGTTTTGAATTCGTTCGGATACGCTTCTTCAATTTTATTGGGATGCATCCAGAGTACTTCTGGAATGTTTATAGAATGGTTTTGATTTACTTTCAGGACTGTTCTGGAAATCTTTCAGAGTAGTTTTGGAATGCTTCCAACAACGTTTTGAGAAGCTTCAAAAAATTTCTAGACCTCTTCTAGAGTAGTGTTTGGGATTCCGGTATTAATTTAAAATGCTTCAAGACTAGTTATAGGGTTAAGAGTTGTTCTGGAATGCTTTCAGAGAAGTTTTGGGGCGCTTTCAAAATTGTTTCGAGGAGTTTCCAAGATGAGTCTGGAGGTTTTTAATATTCCAGTATTCGTTTGAAATGCTTAGAGACTAGTTGTTGAATTCTTTTGGGCTAGCTCTGGAATGCTTCCAGGATTGTTTAAGCAGTTCCGAGATGCATCCAACATTGTTTTGAGACGCTTTCAGAATTTTCTTAGCAGGTTTTATTGCAATCGGGAATGTTTCACGAACAGTTCGGAATGCTTTCAGAACAATTCTGGAATACTTCCAGGATTGTTCTAGGAATTTATTCGTAGACGCTTTTACAATCATTCTGAAATGCTCCTGGAGTGCTTTTTCTTTTAGAATGGTTTTGATTTGCTTCCAGGATTGTTCTGGGAGTCATCCGGAGTGCATCTTCAATATATCCAGAGTAGTTTTGAGCACCTTCCAAAATTGTTTTAAAATGTTTTTAGGATTCCATTATTTATATGGAATGCTTCGGGGCTAGGTGAAGCATATCAGAATTCCCCAGATCCTCCCCTTAGCGAAGTAGGTAAATACACAACAATAAGGCAAAACGCAGAGGCAACGCCGGCCTTAGTCTGATTGGTAAGGTAAGGTAAGGCAAAACACAATGCTGGAGATGGCTGAGTTCGAATCCCGATCTCGAATTGCTAGTCTCCCTGGGCATAGGCTATAAGACAGTACCTGTCACACAATCATACTAATGCAGGCATACAAAGCTCTCAATTAATAACTGTGGAAATGCAATAACAACACGAAATTGAAAGCATTGTAATTAGCAATGACCCCTAAATGTCAAGAACGGAAGAGGATCCCTGAGAACCATTCCCGAGATATGTTCGAGCAATTTTGAAAGCATCCTATAACAATTCCGACGCATCCCAGAATAATCCTGTAAGTGTTCCAGACCAATTGTGGAAGCATCTCAAAATAAATCTGGAAGTATGTCGGAACAATCCTGGAGGCTTCCCAGTGTAGTTTTGGAAACATCTCAAAACAAAATTTGGAAGCATCTCAGATTTATAGTGGAACTTTTAAAGAACAATCCTAGAAACTCTTAAAACAAGCATCCCAGAGTAACACTCGAAGCAATCTAGACAAATTAAAGATGCATTCCAGAACAGATAAGAAAGCATTTCGAAACAATTCTGAAAGCATCCCGGCATAGTTTTGGAAACATTTCAAAACAATTCTGGAAGTATCTCGAATTTATTTTAACAGCATCTCAGATTTACTGTGGAAGTATTCCAGAACAATTCTAGAAGTATCTGGGATTTACTTTGGAAGCATCTCAGATTTACTGTGGAAGTATTACAGTCCAATCCTGGAAGCATTTCCAAACAAGCATCCCAGAATAACCCTCGAAGCCATCTAGACAAATTTTAGAAGCATTCCAGAACAAATGTGAAAGCATTTCGAAACAATTCTGGAAGCATTACAAAACAAGTCTGGAAGTATCTCGAATTTACTTTGACAGCATCTCAGATTTACTGTGGAAGTATTCCAGAACAATTCTAGAAGTATCTGGGATTTACTTTGGAAGCATCTCAGGTTTACTGTGGAAATATTCTAGAACACAGGTCCTCCCTTAGCTCAGTCGGTAAAGGCACGGCAATACCATACTGGAGGTGGCTCGGTTCAATTCTCGGTCTGGTCTAGGAATTGTTAGTTAAGGAAAATTTCTCGACTCTCTAGGCATAGAGTATGATTGTACTTGCCACACAATCCTACTAATGCAAAAATTGTCCCTGGAATTGAAAGGTCTCAATTAATAACTGTGGAAGTGCATTTAGAACACTAAGTTGAGAGCAAGCAATAAGCTAATTGCGAAAGCATTAAAATTGAAACGCTAATAAAGAAGATATTCCAGAACAATTCTGGAATCATTTCCAAACAAGCATCTCAGAATAACCCTGGAAGCCGTCTAGAATATTCTTTGACGCATTCCAGAACAAATCTGGAAGCAGTCAAGAACTACTCTGGAAGCGTGCCTGACAAACACCGGAAGCGAGACCGACCTTCTTAGGAAGTATCACTGAACTAATATGGAAACATCGCGAAACAATCCTGTAGGCATTTCCAAAATAATTGGTCAACAATGCCAGAACTACTCTAAAAAGAACAGTTGAACATCTTCATTGGATAGTAGTACGTATTGTTTAAAAAAATTCTCGATGATATTCTGAAGAGTCATCGAAATTTCATCCTGTTCGACGAGTAAAATCATTGGCGTTTCCAAAAAGCAAGTGTAACCCACGAAATTCTAGAGCTGGCACTTCCACTGCCCAAAGGACTTCCATAAATTCTTTAAAGAACTTCAGATAATTTATCAGAGAAGTTTGGAAAATTTCTTCAGAGAATTTCAGGAAAGTTTTTCGGAGGAACTTCAGGGAAGTTCTTTTAATAAGTTCAGGGAAGTTGTTCACATGAACTTCAGAGAAGTTCTTCACAAAAATGCAGGGTAGTTCTTCATAAAAGTTCAGGAAAGTTGTTAAGAGAACTTCGGAGATGTTCTGCAGATAATTTCAGGGAAGTTCTTCACATAAGTTCAGGGTAGTTCTTTATAGAAGCTCAGGGAAGTTCTTAAGAGAACTTCGGAGATGTTCTTCAGAGAACTTCAGGGAAGTTCTTTAAAATACTTCGATGAAGTACTGCAGAGAACTTAGGGGTGTTCTTTATTGAAGTTCAGGGAAGTTCTTCAGATAACTTCAGGGAAGTTCTTCACAGAAATTCAGGGTAGTTTTTTTATAGAAGTTCAGGAAAGTTCTTCAGAGAATTTCGGGGAAGTTCTTGAGAGAACTTCAGTGGAATTCTGCAGAGAACTTCAGGGAAATTCTTAATAGAACTTCAGTGGAATTTTTCAGTGGAATTCTTCAGAGATCTTCGGGGTAGTTCTTCAGAGAACTTCTTGGAAGTTTTTCAAAGAAGTACAGGGTGATCGATCAAATGTATTGCTTTGAGGTTTCAAATTATTCGTACCGGTTCTTAGAGCAGCAAAAATGGAATGAAATTGAAATAACAGGTTTATTTAAAACTCGTATTTTATTTAGAAGAGGAGTGGCTGTCAATTCTACGTGAGTTTGAAAAAAAATGGCAATTTTCCAATTGTGTAGGAGCGTTAGACGGAACCGTGGGCTGCTTTGGCAGCCAATTACTATGGAACACCTCAACGACTTCGATTTGACTGATGACGTTGCTTTGTTAGCGCAACGGCGCTCTGATATGCAGAGCAAGTTCAACGACCTCGCCGAAAGCTCCTCTGCGGTCTTACCATTAACGTCAACAAGTCTAGATCATTGGATGTCAACAGGGACAATCCTTCCAATTTTACGGTAGCATGGCAAGCAGTGGAGAAAGTCGATAGCTTCCAATATCTTGTCAGCCAGACGTCAGACAGCGGAACCAATAGCAACATAGGTGCACGAATCAAGAAGGCTAGGTCAAACCAGATAAGTCAACGCACCAAAATCCGAATTTTCAACTCAAACACGTGAAATCTGTGCTGATATACGCCAGCGAGACTGGGTGCGTATCGGCGGAGAATACTAAAAAGCTGCAGGTCTTCATCATCTGATGCCTGCGGTATATAATTCGTGTCTGGTGGCCTCACAATTTGATCTCAAATGCTGAGCTCCATCGTCGATGCCAACAGAAACCGATATCAGTGGAAATTCGAGAACGAAAGTGAAGGTGGGTCGGCCACAAACTGCGAAGGAGTGGAAACGAATTCTGCAAACAAGCGCTGGATTGGAACCTAGCAGGACATCGCAGTAGATGCAGACCCAGGGGCCTCGTAGCATCGGAGCCTCAATAAGGGAATAAAGGAAGTCGATCGAAATCTGACCTGGGCCCAGGTCATTCTAATGGCTGCTGTGGTGGATGCTAAATACAAATTTACGTATGTCAACATTGGAGCAAAAGGAAGAATCAATGATGGTGAGATATTTGCCGACCGCTGTTGGGGAATCTGATTCAGGATCTTTGGCTTCTGAGATGCCTGTTTCGGCTCCAATGGTGGGCAAGTTATATGGCTCATCTGACGCGAGGAAGATCTTTCTGAAAATTGTTTTCTCTTCATATGTCTGTTCAAATTTGTTACTAAATTTCCTCAAAGCCATCGAGTATTTACGGTGTCGTCACTATGAGACGCATCTGACTCAGGATCAGAATTTTTTTCCGCCGTATCTAGTTGGACATCTGTGGCTGGTTGATTTGATATTTCTGGTTGCAATTTGTCCATCTCATCGAAAGTGGTACCGGTGCTGCCGAACTCGAATTCATTATTTCGGAGGCTTGTCCCATCGAAGAATATATGGTCTTTCATCTCTTCGCCTGAGGGCATAGGGTAAACG
The DNA here is from genome assembly GCA_034211315.2 of Aedes japonicus. Lineage (NCBI taxonomy): Eukaryota > Metazoa > Arthropoda > Insecta > Diptera > Culicidae > Aedes > Aedes japonicus. The sequence goes on along the minus strand of JASCZW010002075.1, from coordinate 12,708 downwards.
TTCAGTTCTGATCTTTCTTTGGCAACTCTATCAAACGTCAAAGTTTAACCATTTTTGTGAGCGATAATCAATTTGATCTTCGTACTTCTGACTCGCTCTTCAAATTGCTTCACCGTTAAATTTGTTGCTGTATCACGCATGCCGGTTGAAGACCTTAGCTGAAGAAATAAGTCGTCAGCTGCTTGACTAGACAGGCTCAAGGCTAAGAACTGCTCGGGAACATTTTGAAGACGACATTTTTTTGCCAACAACACCAATGCGTTTTTGGTAACAGTTTTGTTCAAATTACCATAACGTGTTTTTATTGAATTATGCGAAAATCGCAGGACAAAAATAGTGCAAACCTAATATTTTTCAAAAATTACTTAATTGAATACTCTATAGAAAAAGAGTGGGCAGCAAAAACTATATTTTGAAAATTCGTTCTAGTGGCATTAACTTTTATCATAAATTCAAGATAATCGATTTCACCCTTCTTTATGATTTGTTTAGTTGGATTGAATTTCATACGATCACAAGGATTGAAATCATTAGCCACTAATGTATGCTTGTCCTTTGGGTGTCGCTCAACAAGCTGTTGCAAGTGGGCCATTGTAATCGTATAACACCCTGTGAAATTGAAAGTTAAACGAATGATTTTTTTTACCAATTGTAGCTTTATCACCTACCAATTTCCATACTGCCGTTTGATTTGAGTAAGCGGTGTTGTATTTTATTGCAGAAGTGTATCGAATCTGGCGCATACAGTGGTTCGGTTCTTTCGTTCATGATAAAACACTGTCCCCAAAGCGACATTTCCACTTGTGGAAGAAAAGATATTCGCTCGAGCGTTGCTTTCAAAACCTTAGGATCTAGCACAAAGTAACTAGCATAGAAGTTTCTTTTTAAATTTCTAAGTTAAAACACACGCGTTTGTTGGTGATACATAGTAAATACCCGTTCGGCTAGATGGCTAGATCTTTACAGAAGTAGAAAGTGCGCATCCACCATTTTTGATTCTCCTACCTACTTCATAGGTGCTTTGCTTTTGATCGCCACCCATACGTTTAGTATATTCTAGCACTGCCTTTGGACATTCTATGGTTTTTTTTAGATCCATCTTTATCTGGATGAAACGCTGTAGTTAGCATTGTGACAAGTTTCACATCTTACCACATGATGAAGGCAACATTTTCTTTGATGCGCGTCGCTGTAACTGCTTTCGCTTTTTCGGTGCAGACTTACTTCTGCACATTTTGAGTACAAAAGGTAAATCTGATCAGTTGACGTTTACTGTGGATGTTGCGTAGATTTCGTGATCAAACAAATACTGCATTAGCGCATACGTGGAAAAGAAACGGTCAAAGGTTACATGACCATGGTATCCTTGCTCAATGAGCTTTTGGGTTAAGCTCTTCACAACATTGGCTCCCTAGTTAAATGTACGTTACTTATCATCGCGTGTGCCAGTATACAATTCAAATTCGAAAACGTGTCCCGTCTTGCTGTCCGCTCTTGTCCACACCTTGTAGCCTCTCTTGATCGTTTTTTTTTTTTTGGCATATACTGTTTAAGTGTTCATCCTTTGAAGAGAATCATCGATTCATCAACGGATTGCGATAATGTTGGCTCGGCTTCTGCTTGACATGCAGCATTCAGAAAAGAAGGATCGGACGAACTTTATACAGCTTGTCATAATTTTCGGAACCCTTTGAAGGCTGCATACGGTTGTCGTTGAAATATAAGTTCTCGGTATTTTTTTTTTGTATCGCTTGCATGGCATGAATGAAGCAATCTCATCACAGCGAAAAAAGGGATCACTGGACCAATATAAATCGATACTTGCCAAGGGATGAAGACCCATTCGAACGTATATACCGAGGTATGCTTTGATTTCTGCTTCAGATTCAGACTCAAAATTTAAGCTTTGATTTTGATCTGCGTAGATATTCATTTGTGTAACAATCAGTTGTATGATATCGTTGTTGAAAAATCGTTCAAAATACACCGTTGCTCTAGTTTTGTCTGGAAAGAAATGTAACGCTTGCAGACAAGTTTCATCAAACCTATCTACATTGGGTTCTTGTGTCCAATCCTGTTTTCTCCAGTCCATTTCATCGTCATCTGATTGGAATTTATCCACTGCAGATTGACCAGTGCCCGATACAACGTCGTCCGATTTATATGATTCAGATGATTCGGCTGACTGATTACTTCCCCCCGCTGGTTTCAGACGAAATATAATGCTTACCAAAATGATGTTGCAGACCCGATGCGGACGGCAGTGGTTCTCTATCAGAAAACAGTTCACCAGCATCACCAGCAGCAGCATGAGAAACATCTGCAGCATCCTGCAGCAGAACTATCCTTAAAGAGATGTCGCAGTTCACTCATGCTTGGTACATCCGAATCCGCTTCCAGGTCATCCTCGGATACATCTAGATCACACAATCGTCACTATTCGCAAGGAGGTCAAGCAGTTTTACATTCTAGCATAAGCTCCGTTCGCCGAAGCTGGACGCTTCTACGTCTGCCTCCATATCTTCTTCGGAATCATCGGGATCAACAGGCAGTCCGCAAATCTTCTCCAACTCTCTTTCTATTTCATCGTCAGAATCTGCATTCGTTATTGTCTTCGGCATTGTTTTAGCTAAAACGTGAAACTGCGCGTTACAACTGGTGACATTATTAGCAATTTTTTTCCCGAAATAAACACGATATTTTTGTTCAATTTTCAAAAAAAAAACCTCATTGAGCAGCAGGTGATTTTAAAGAGCATCAGTATATCAAAACACTAACTTAAATTGTTGTTTTTCTGCTATTCCTAGTTGATTTTATTGCACCGTTCAAATATTGCACTTTGCTTATACGCAAAATGAAGACAAGTTGTTAATTCACCTTTGTAGGGTTTCAACATATGTAGAAGTGTTCCCAATAATAACAATATTCATTTGGAACAGAGAAAAAATATGAATGCATTTTGTTTTTAATAAGGAAATTATTGAAATCGATGGTGGCAAAATAGTAGCCACTGCCCGTTAAACCGCAAAATGTAGGTGGCAATAGGGCGTAAATGTTGCATCAAATGAAATAGCGATTCTACCAGTAAACATATGAATAGAACTGCAGAACCCGACTTAGAAGATCTGAAATTGTCCATCTAATTTATAACATTTTCCAAAATGCCATTTTTAATGGCCATTTTAGCTAATTTTTGACCAGTGCTAGAAAATTACAGTTTACTCTAGAATAAAAATAAACTTGTATTTCTTGTATATGCTCTAGGTATCCTGAGTTAGTTATCGACAAAAAATCAACCATATAGGAAAAGGGGATATAACGTTAGCCTAGCTCCTTCATTCGGCCTATGTGCCAAATATGTCATTATTTCAGCGATAATCAACAAAATTATGTTGCAATCAAGATGACCGACTTAATTCGAAGCAATTTTGACATAATTAATCAATTTATAGTTGTTCGCTTCCGTTTAATTTGTGATTTTCTCAACCTTTAAGACACCACCCTTTCAATGATTAAGCAGAACAGATTATCATCATGATCTACGAATGATCTAAATTTGGTCAAATTGAACTAATAAACCGAATAATGCAGCGTAGATGCACAGACAACTTTCAGACGTTATATACTAACAGTTTACACAGTTAAAATAACAATGATTTAACAAGAAAACCGTGGACCCAATATTAGGGACATATTCTTTACTATGTTCTCAACTATGGCTTGATGTCTGAATGACCTAGTAAAAATATAGTTATTGTTAAAATTTCCAATGTAATTGTATGAGTTTCGATTGTATACTTTCTAAATTGTTCATCTAAACACTATCCAAAGGATCAAAACCTGTGCAGAATGAATTATTATGTTTTTAATATCGAAGGGCCTGGAAATCAAATGTGAAAATCTGTTGTTTCAAAGCGGTTTTAGTTTAGTTAGTTTTCTGAGATTTTATGGGTTAAGCGAATGCAGCTGGCAATGCGTTAAATCATAAAATCAGGAGAAAAAAAAAACAATACGAAAATTGTATTTAATAAAAAATCAATCAAATGGGACGAAGTTGCATACATGAATAAACCCAATTTGATGCTTCTAGACCGATATTACATCCATATTTCTCGAAAGTTTCTGACTTTATAAAATAAGTTGCATAGCTTTTCATGATACATACTACCATACGTCTTTTTAAACGTATCTAAGCAAGTGTATAACTATCTAAATATCGAATACATTATGAGAGATAGTAAACACTTTAACCGAACTTTGCATATCAGGCCGAGTTAAGGGACACCCTATATGAATGAATACCCTATATTCAGTAGCTGAAGAGAAAAAAAATGAACTGTTGGTGGCAACATCTTTGCCACTGCCGCATAGAGGGTTAAACGCAACCCCACTAATTTTTGCTATCAATTTTGATCTTTTAACCCTTAAAACGACCAAAGTGATCATTTTGGCATCATATTCAGAAACGTCGAGTTATTAGTACGAGACACTGAAGAAGTCTGCACATTGTAGACGAAATACGCGTATCTGTCGAAGATGACCCGTAACGCTGGTAGATCACCTTTTCGTGGTGCGTTACGGGGTATCAGATCTACCACCGAACCCTAGTCCGAATTAATTCAAACTAGGGAACATATTTATTTTTTGTAGTCAAAGGAACATATCTTAGTCCTTATTACATTTTATGTCTTATGAAAAGTGACAATAATCGTTTTGCGCTTGTGCGAGGATGAGCTTAGAATAAGTAAAACATGGTTAGTCTTCATTTATGTGAATTCTCATTGTCTATTTGATGTTCTATAGTTTGAATTGGTTATGACTAGGGTTCTGATGCATGGCCAGTATCGGAGTCATAGTTTGTTTTTTTTTTTGCAATGAATCTGATTTTGACTGATAAGGGGCGCGCCTTTGAAGAGTGCTCTCACTCCTCAAAGGGTTTAACTTTCAATAAAATTCGATTCATTGCCAACAAAACAAACAATGACAACTGTAACAACACCGAATACTTTATCATTTCTAAATAGTGATGAGGTAAATCGACATGCACTAAAAAAAGGTTACTACAATAGATCTAATTACTGGTCGCAGTGGTTTATGTCCCGAACAGAGGAAAAACAAATCTGTCGAAGATAAGCAAAGGTAGTTGGAATTAAATGGAGAATACAAATTTTTCTTCTAATTTCTAGTTATCATATTCAGTTTACTATTTGATATCAGACTCTACTAGGGTAGTCAACTGAAGAACTGATTTCAGTTTGAATTGGCATTTTGTATTCGAAAACATAGGAAAATCCGTTCTATTCTCCAATTAATTATGGTCCTCTTACATGGGGTTCTACCAGTCATTACAAGCTACCCATTCAGCTAGTCCCATTAAACCGCAAACTAATCCCCAAATGCCACAACACACGTTACCATTCCGGTTCGATTCACCAAACCACCAAAACTCCACCAACATTAACCGTCCACCTTTTCGGTTCTATTTTTCCCGGCACCAGCCGAAACTCCTCTCCAATATACGAAAGAAAAAGAGACAAAAAAAAAACCCCGGCAGTTGTTCCTCGATGTCGCACACACAAACAATAAAACTGAAACGCTAAAAATTCACTTGCCATCGTCGGTTTCCCCATAGAAATTTTACCCAACACAAAAAATGCCAACAAACGATGCACCGTTCGTTGCTTCGGAACACGAAACCCATAACTGCGGCTCTTCTCGGCCGAACGCACGTACCTTTACATGAATACAATCAACACGACCACAAATAGGTAGTGGACTTCTGGCCCCTGCTCGGTTCTCCTCTGCTTCTTCTAGGGTGGGCGCTCCTCTTGCTATAAATTTTATCTTCGATGATTATTTTGTTTACTTCTTCTTCCTGCTTTACGTCGAGAGCTACTACTGTCGTGATTTCTGTTGTTTTTGTTGATATTACTCGTTGTTGTTGTTGTTCTTCGTCTTCTTGACACGCGACAAACACCAACACACAAGACCACTTACACACGGATAAATCCAGCCAGAACACGTTTAGGATTGCGATGCTAATAATCTATTAACTCTTTCGGCACGCAGAAACTCTCATCAAAGCGGAACGTCAAATCACGTACATTACAATAGGCGACAAGCGATTTGTAAGACACTAAAAAAAACAACCAATTCGAGAAGATTCAATCCGTGTTGTTGCTGATGCTGTGGTCGTTCAACAAACGTCAAACAACACCACCACTTCTTCTGGCCACTGCTCTTTTCCGAAACACGAAATGCGAATTGAAATGGGAGACGACGAACGAAAATACCGTAACACTGACACCTTTTCTCGATTGGAAATGTTCAAGATGCTTTTCTGACATCCAATCTCATCTCATTTCGATGGAAACTCACACACATTGGCCACTTTTCCGACCGTCAAACACTCCCCAACGAAACACGGCGCCACGGCGGTCTGATTTCTTCTCCAAACCAAAATCTCGAACGTCTTTCGTGTGCAGTCCCGAGGAAGGAAAAAAAAACTGGCGACTAGGAAAATTATTTTTCGCTCTTTCCTTCTCCGACTCGAAGGAAGACTCTCACCACCACCACCACTTCCAGAACTGAACGATTGTCTGTCAATTTCCGCAACCGCAACAACCAATCTCGCGCGGGTCACCGTTTTTCAAAAAACCAAAAAAAAATGACCCCAACGAAAGTGTGCCCGGAAGATTCCGACGCGCAGTAAACACTTCAATTGACGGCAGAAATAAAATAAAAACTTCACTCGGAAAGGTCAAACTGCCTGGCCGCGCGACGACTAGGTCGGGGATCCGCTAATCAATCTCTTTACTTTTTTTTTGCCTCTCTGTCTCACTGCCGCGCACAATACTTGTGCCGTCCCGTTTCGACACACACCACTTTTGCCGTCGTCGTCTTCGTGATGCTCCACTCGGCGTAGTTAACTTTCAATATCCAGAGAAGAACCTGACTCCACTTGCCTTGTCTCTTGGGCAACAAAAAAACCAACAACCACAAAACGGCCACTCAAACGAACGGGCACACAGTCGGGAAAAAGCACATCCAATCCCGTCAGCTGATCCGAAGTGACTGAAACGATACATCGCCGTCCGTCGTCGTCGTCGTCGACCGAACCGAGCAGCAGACAGATCCCGTTCCGCTTTGCTCTGGATTGGAATTTTTGCGCCGCTTCTCTCATTGCACACTGTTTACTGCACGACGAGAGGGCACGTGTGAGTGCGTTTCAGAAACCATTCTCATACACACACACACGCACGCACGACTTGAAAACAACACATAGCAGAAATGGTTGGATGTGCGTGTGCTGTGTGTTTTGTTAAGCACGGGCCAAGAAGTGTCAAATCGACGATGTAATTGCGGGAAAGTTATCAGTTGGCAATTTGATTTCAAGCAAGCGTTTCGGATTTCTGTTTTGTCAAACCGACATCTTGCGGAATGTTTTGGAAACAAGTGGGACGAGAGAGAAGTGAGCGGGAATTTTTGTTTGGTAACACGTGGTTGGTCGATTGAAACCCTTTTGAAAATGATCTTTACGTTTCAAAACCGTGTTCGGAGTTGTTCACGTACACTGAGGGAAATAAATGTCTTTAGTCCAGATGAATATTGTATTCAATAGTTACGATAAACCGGAAAATTCGTTAATTTACCACGTCCATGGTAAATTAGCCATGGTTCGCAGACCGTGACCATAGTTGAAGCAAATGTTTGGTAATGGCATAGACTAACTCTAAAGCTAATGTCACACTGTTTGACACTACGCAAAATGTTTGTCTCGTTAAGTTTTGCCAAAATAATGCTGTTGGCAAAGTTTTTTGTCCACACTATCACACTTTGATTATGTTTGGCAAATATTTGACTAAAAGTTATTTGACCAAAGGGAACGTCCATTAATTACGTCACGCAAAAAATGATTTTTTATAACATCCCCCCCCCCCCCCCACTGGTCACGTTTTTTGTATGGACCATCAATTTTTTTTTGTATGGATCGTCAACCCCTCCTATCCATAATTAATGGACCTTCCCAAACATGGAAATCGGATATTTGACTAACGTTCAACAAATATATTTGATGACTTATCACACTGTTTGCAAATAATTGCATACATATATTTCAAGCCTAACATTGCCGGGAACATTCATATAGAAAAAAAAAACAATCAGGTTTACCTTTAGATCATTGCAAGATGGCGTAATCAATGGAAAACAGACACCAGTGCTAATATTAACATGATTTCTTGGATCAAACCGTACAGAGTCCAAAAAAAGCCAATGAAAAATTTGTAAACAAGCTCCCTGAACTGTCAAACAGTGAATCCCATCACGGCAGCTTACCTGCTTCGCTTTCACCCGCTTCTTCCGTTTGCGTTCTTTGTTTTTCTCACCTACCACCCCCCTTCGGTAGCGATGCTTCTTTCACTAGGCTCGTATTCCTTTTGCTTTTGTTCGGTTTTCTTGAAGCGCTCTTTAACCTGGTTCAGCGAACTACTTTCGACTACCTTTATCAGCATGCATAAATAACGCTGATGTTTCTTTCTGTTGATGTGATCTAAAAAGATGATCAAATCTTCCACGACGCAGTCACACACATCGCATTTAATAACTATGCTTTTACCCAGCTTCGAGTTCAAGTCGATCTGCAATGCTGCAATCTCGAGCAACTTCTCGTCTAGGCAATCAATTTTAATCATTCTTCTAGTTGATTTCATGGACCAACCAGGTCAGGACCTTGATACCAAAGAGGTTGTTCGTGATGTGCACCCAACGGAGCACAGTAAATGCTCCAACATAACTCCAGCCTCGTTTATAACATTTCTTATGTGCAGTTCGTTCTGTATGCAATATGAAATACTAGCCACCGGGATCGTGTTTATGCGCCTTAAGCAAAAAATAGATCACCGACTGCAGTTGGCTGATGTCCATCATCACATTCTGCAGGGGTTCGATCTCCTGTTCATCCTTTTTCTTTCTTCTGCTTGAAGTGCCAAATTCAGTACGGTATTCGGCTAATTCATGGAATGTATTTATCGGCAGACTGTAAAAGGTCATTTTACTCCAATTAATAAGCTAGCGTAAGCGAGCAATTGAATATACGCTGAATCAACATTGCTCCGCAAAAACGGGACACTTATTGATTTACAAGAAAGCATAAATTAAAATTATTTTCTATATCAAATTTAACGCAAGAAAAAACACGTTAGTCAAGCAAAACTCAATCTATCGTTTCGTTTGATTGGGATTTTATTTGAAGAAAACTCTAAATGTTCCAGTAAATAAATATCTAAGAAGGTCTAGAACACAGCACCCAACTCAACATCCACCGAGCCACGTTAGACGACCAATAAGCTTTTCTAGAACTTCCTCAGATGACGAATTCATAGCTAAAACAGGTGAAAACATCAGAACCATTTACCACAACGAAATTGAAATTCTTCTTTCATCTTACGTCTCACGTGTCCTCGCGGGCGTACTCTTCGTTGCTTGGACTCGCTTGTTGTCCGTCATCTGGCGTAGGCGACTGACGCCGAGCAGCACGCGGTTTCGAAAATGTTAGGAGATACCATTGTTATCGCCATCATGTATAACTGATCGTTATTTCCGCTAATACCGATGGAGCGGCATGTTGAGAGCTGATGTCCACAGATTAGAGCATTGAAGCTATATACGATGGCCTCCGCGCGGGAGCCTCTCCAGATGATATTTTAAACTCGCTTGCAATGGTAGCAATACTTCCAGAGCTTAAGGCAGTCGAAGAATGTGTTGACTAGACAAGGATTCGTGGAGTCGCCAGTCCCTTGTCATGTGAAGACACGTGGCCTTCTAGCCATAGTATTCCAAAGGTCCTCATTGAGATCGACTGGCCCTGCTACAACAAGCTGCTGAGGATAGTCCTGCCGACAAAGGTAATCCTCGCACTGATGGTGGGTTTTTATCACATAACATCACATCACCGCTTCTTCAAAGCCTCAGTGTCCTCTTTAAACGACGATGTCTTTAAATCCTTTTAAGGAAACAGAAGCTTCAATTCGCTGTGCACCCCTTTTCCGCATGCCACCAGAAACGATGCTCTTTTTTAATCCGCATTTGTCATCTTGTTTTTAATGAAAATCTCTACTCCAGGTACTAAACGGAATCGTTCGAGGTACGTATAGATCCACATGACTCATTAACGATATTCTTAACAGCAAAACGAATGAACACGAATCAATTAACTATCAAGTAAAACTTATTTTTTAAATTTTCCTCAGTGTAATAAAAATAAAAATAATCACAACAAAATTTCATTTTAATTTTGTAGGGGGGCAAGAGCCTGATCTTTGATGTGTTTAAAAAAATTGGCATCACAGTGACACTAACCTAGTTGGTCAAATAAGTAACAAAGTAATTGTTGATGCGAGTTGATGAAAATAATTATATTAGACACTTCCGCCTACCACCAGAATTTAGCAATAAAGCAGAAAGAAAAGTTAGTAACTAACTACAATATAACTAATCATCATGCGCAACTGTTTCTAAAGCTATGTTAAAGGTATGATAAATCATGTTTCGAAAAAAATAATTGAAATATCTTATCTATAATTATTAGTATTAATAAAAGATTGATTATATCGACACTTGACGTTGAAATAATCCGGTGGAAGAAGTTTACGCATCGAAATAAAACAAAAACATTCGCGGAGAAACAAATTGAAAGCGTAGGTTACATTCACTCTGTGTGTTGTGATAAAAATTAGGCTTAGTGACCTTGAACGCACGCACACTACAGCGCCATTTAAAATAGGAGTGCAAGTAAGAAGGAAAATCTTTTGAAGGAAAACAAACCATCATTCCTCTGCATGTGCCAGAAAGAGAAAAGTGATTAAACGTCAAAAAGCCTAAAAGGTAGCAAGAACAAAGAAAATCTAAACCTGAGTTTGACAGCAGTAGCCCTGACAATAATGGGGTTGCACGGTAAGCTTCCTTTACCCATTAATGAGTACGATTTATTATTATTGTTATTCCTACTGTGGAAATTTTTACCCAATTTACCGTAAAACGGCGTCTACCCATTTAAAGTAAAATGCGTAAAAAATCCACAGGAGGAATAACAATATTAATAAATCGTACTCATTAATGGGTAAAGGAAGCTTACCGTGTGAGCAACGTCGCAGGGGATTGTAGGGTTTGCATCTGGCACACAATAGATCGCTGCACACAGATGCACACAATAGATCGCTAGAATAACTATACAAGCCACAGTGGTACATGAGCGTCTTTCCATGCGTCAATTTTTGCCTGTTGAAGTGGCGGACTTGTTCCGTTACTACAACCTACCCCGCAGTGGGATGTTAGGCAAAGATTGACGTCCATGGTTCGAGTACCATTGGATCCCAAGTAACACCAAATGTTTGATTGCATGCATTTTTGCTCAAATGTGACAAATGATTATGTCACCATTCCGATGATAGAAAACCTTTTCGGGTACTACTATAGAATTGAAATAGCGCAGAAGGTGGAGCCTATGAAACATAATTTATGTTTGATACTTGCCATAAACAAAAAAAATCTAAAACATTTATGTAACAAATTTTGTCGGCAAAAAAGGTTTTCATCAACTAGGTTCATACTGTGGACTCTAAGCTTACCAGATCGGTGTTCTTACCACTCGACCTTCTCGACATATGAGATAAAGATTAGTCAGAATCCTCTAAAACCCTACCACTATCCTATTTACCAACCTTATAGGGGACTTAAATAGATATTCACTTTGATATAAGAGCCTATGGGTATTGATTTACATTATAAGCATTGATAACAGATGTTATCACACAAGCAATTTCATGTTATCATACAGCCAATCTCATCACTTCTGATGTTTGATCATGAAAGCAATTCGCAACTGGAATTTTCAATATTTCATTCTAGCAAAACATACACACTTAGAAAAATTATCAGTGTTCGGTAATTTTTTTTACCGAACTTTCAACAGCTGAACGTTCGGTAATCCGATTTACCGGTTTTCGGTGAATTTTTACAATATTCCGGTAAAAAAATTACCTGAACTTGTCAAAATTTACCGAAATCCGTTAAATTGGATTACCGAACTGTTCAGCTGTTGAAAGTTCGGTAAAAAATTACCGAATACTGTAAAATTTTCTAAGTGTGTAACTAGGTTCAGTGGCAAACGAGTAGGTGACATAAATAGATATAGAACATATATCTATCTTAAGGAAAGCTCAAAAACTGTCTTTTTCCGTCCAATACGGCGCTAATAAAACATACCTGACAAGTTTTGTTGACGTTCGGCCTTTCTCGCATATGTTTGTTTCTTGAAATACGGAAGACTTAAGTGAATGCATTTATGAAACAAAATATGCAAACAAGATGTCAGATGTAAACAAACATGCCCTAGCTGAAAAACTTCAAACAATACCATTTCGAGGGTTAAGTTAAGCGCAATCACCAACAATTTTCAGCTGACTATAAATGCGTTTGATTTTACGGTTGCGGTTGATATCAATATGAGGTCTGTCAAATATACCAGAAACGTTGAAGGTGTAGGTACTCTCGAAACTTCCTGAACGCAGGTCCTGGAAGACTCTTCGTTAGTATGTCCGCCTGTTGCATTGCCGAATGGATGTATTCCATCCGAATCTGATTACTCTTCAGAAGCTATCGAACAAAGAAGTGCTTCAGACGACCAGAATTCTTCGGGTTTGCGGCAAT
>JASCZW010002074.1:0-266748 GCA_034211315.2 Aedes japonicus | reverse complement strand
ACCAGTCTTGGTAAAAGTCATGCTCATTAGATTCAAAAGCGTGGATTTTCAGGCACCATAACATTGACTACCTATAAGTTCCATGCGAAAATCAAATGATAACTCATGACAACAAACGTAACCAGAAGAATGAACGTTCAATTTTCAAAATGCTTTGATATTCATTTGTGTAAACAAGTTCATTTTCAAAACGAATTTCGAAATGTCAGAAATGAAATTCAATCAACCACAATGAATATCAATTACCCGTCGGGATCGGAAAAAATGCAAGGGCAGCCCAGTCCAGGGTGTTCTTGCACAACATTGCTAGCATCTAGTTCCATGTTTGGATTAGGATTCAAAATCACTTAGTAATGAAAAATCATCACAAGAGATGATATTCAGATTTCATCAAATGAAATTCATGCTTACCGATTGATAATCAAAACAACGGTGACAGCAGATTTTTGACCCGCACATAGAGCCGACTTCATTCATTGCAGCAAACAAAATTCAGTTGGCATAGAAGTGACAGCGGTAACCATGAAAACCGGGAAAGTTAACATCATCATTACACTGGGATAAAATCATTTTCACTTCTCATTGATATTTTATGATAATTTAAGGCACTGATCCGGACTCGTGAGCGGAAATACTCTAAACAAATGCGCGCATAAATGCGATTCTAATTAGAAGTCGTCACCAGGAGCGCAGACCGGTTTGGAGCTGAGTCGCAAAGATTTAGTGACGTAGGAAATAGAATAGAGCACATGAGTACATGGTAGACAGTAGGTAGAGAAAAGACGCACACATGTAGGAGACAGCAAGAAACCATTAACAAAAATGAGAGAATAGACATGTAGTAGTTTTGTTGAAATCCGTCTAGTTTGTATAATAAATGTTACTGTTGCCAAAATGTTCATAGGGTTAATTGATTCAAATGTTTGACATCATCTCGCGTTCTCCGTATTAGTGTCTCTTGTTCCGTCCTCTCTATGAGTGTTTATGTTGAGTGGAAGAGGCGTACTTCCAGCTCGGGATGACGTCTAGTGGCAAATGGCGGGACTACCAATGAGGATACTCTCTGTTGTGTAGAGGTTTAGGTATAGCGTACTCTCGTTTCGGATTCTCTGAGTGACTATCGTGTTTATGATTGCATGGAGGTGATAGGGTTGTCCCTTTTTGGGTAGTTTAGATTACCAGTCGGCTGTTCCGATCCATAAAACCTTTAGGAAATTAATGGACTCGCCCTGAGGAGAGTCTTAACCGGGCTAATAAGAAGTGGTGTGTGGTCTCCTTTATGGAGTGGCGCTTAAGCCACACGCTTTAGAGTTGGATCGTTAGGGCTGGCTACAACCTTGTTGTGCCGTGCGCCGCACATCTCATTTTGAATTTGCTCTCGTCTCTTTTGGCGTTAACGATTGCACTCTCACTTGTCGTCTCTGTGCAAACACAAGTGCAAAACACAAACACGGTGGCAGGCCCGACTAGTTTGTGAATAAGGATTTTAATAAAATTTTCCCTCTATGAACCCATACAATGCCTTTTTGTAACTAGCATCAAAAATTTTCATTTTACTACTATTTACCAAAGCATGAGCCACAGCACAGAGTAAAGCACTGAGTAGAGCACTGTGCATTACTCTTTGTCTCTGAAAGAGAAGTGCATGTGCGGCTATCTGTCTCTCGTACTGCTACGAAATCTGTCGCACATTCCTTTTGTGCGCTCTTCTGAAACAGGAGACGCACGCTTGAAATTGGGTGAAGCACTTGCCTATTTTGCACTACTCTCTGTTTTTCGACCGAATCCATGCTAAAGGAGGCGTAAATAACAAAATTGTTTGACCCTTTTAATGTTCCATACAACAATATTAGCAATCTTTCATACAACAGGCTGCATTCAGGCGTTATCTGGCTTAAATTTACATGAAACATCCGATTATTTTCTGGCAAATCTAGCATTCCCTTTATGTGCATTAGATAACGCAGAAAATTCAATGTTTATTTTTATCTGTGTGGATGTTTTATCACACTCGCATATTGCCTGCCAAACCATTACCTTCTTACGGAATTTTTCAGTAAAAATTTCCTTCTTCGTTTTAAGGATGTCTTTGTCTTCGCTTACAGTATAGAATTGTGGTCCGGGAAGGGTTTTGTAATCTAGTTTCACATACGTTTCGTCGTCCATTATTATACACCCAGAATTTCTACACAATAACGAATCGTAGAGTTTGCGGGCCCGTGGTTTCACGGACGCGGCCTGTTTTGGGTTCCTTTTGGGGTTTTTTCTGCTTTCGGTATGTTTTTAGCCCAAGTCTTTCTTTGGCACGCATGACGTTACTCGACGAGGTCCCTAGTTTTTTCGCAACATCCCGAACGGAAGTCGCTGGTTTTCGCTTGTAGGCATCCCTGATCGTTTCATCGATATCCGGACTAACAGGACCGGATTTCCGACCACTCTTCGACGCATCTTCAAACGTACACTGTTCACTATAATTTCGAATCGCAGATCGTACCGCTCCGACGCTTACACCCTCTTCCTTGGCCAATTTTCTCAAGGAGAGTCCGCTCACAGTGCACCATTTGTGCACGATACTTTTTCGTTGTTCCGGAGTAAGACCGCGCATTTTGATAGGTAACACAAAACTGAGCACTTTTTTGATGCTATGTCATTCAGAAATGTGCAAACAAATGAAGGCAGCCAGAATATGTTGAAATATTTCTTTATATTCAAAGTGACCGTTAAAATAAGGTGTGCTTATACTTTCTGGAACAGTCGTTATGAAGGGCCAAAAATGGGAGTGTGGACCTGTAAGCAGAAGCACTTCCACGATACCCACGGAAAGGATAGAGCTCCTTCCAACGAAACGCTCTTATAACAGGAAATGAACAGTAAGCAATACACATTAGGATTTTCGTCTGGTAGGTTTGTTGAAAACAGCGTTGGCAAACTCACTGTAGACTGTCGGAAGAATTTAGACCCTCGCTGATCTCGATCTGACGATTTCCATCAAGGAAGGTATAGTTGTCATCCATGACTTGGTCCAGATAACCACGAATCCCTCATCCAGCCTACATTTCGTCTGGCACCCTGTATTCCCTTCTTACACTTTGTTAATGAATGTATGTATGTAATGTACATAATAGAATATTGTATATGTACACCGTGTCCAACATATTCTCATACACTTTTTGCTTGCATTGGTGTCGTGCAACTACTCAACATGCTTCACGTATGTGTTGGTGTAGTTTTGCACTATGTTTATACAAACGCATTTAAGTTATGTCCGATTGTTTTCATTCGGTGTACATGAAGGAGTTTCGTGCTGGGGTGATAAAAAAGTTTTTGAAAAGTATTTTCAGAAATTTGAAAAACCTTGGAGTAAAGCGGGATTTTGTGAACCGAACCATCCGAAGGTACCGTGGCACCTGCTCGTTGGATGACCGGAAGAGATCCGGTCGTACTCGTACCGTGCGCGAGTTGTTAAAGTGGTCAGGGAACGGATTAGCCGAAAATTACAGCGCTCTGTACGTAAAATGGACGCAGATCTGAATGTTTCGAGATCGTCAATGCACAATATACTGCAAAATGACCTCGGATTCCAAGCTTTCAAGAAACGTGAGGTTCACGGAGTTTCGGAACCTTCCAAGCAGAAACGACTCGAAAGAGCAAGTCTGCTTTTGTCGCGGCACGGTGGGGAAGAATTTATCTTTTTTGACGAAAAGTTATTCGTCTTGCAACAATCCCACAATGTCCAGAACGGCAGATTGTGTGCAGTTCTCTCTTCGAGAACTGTTCGAGACAGTGATAGGAATATTTCACGGTTCCAAAGTGCTGCGTCAGTGATGGTTTGGGGAGGAATTTACAAGCGAGGCAAATCACCACTGGAAAAAGGCGTTAATGTGAATGCCGTATATCATAAAAAGGAAGTTTTCGAGAAAGTTGTCAAGCCATTAGTACAAGAGGTGTTTGGAGATGATCACTGTGTGTTTCAGCAGGATGGAGCGCAATCGCATACTGCAACTCTCGTTCAGGGTTGGTGCCGAGAAAATTTGACCGACTTTTGGACAAGAATGGATGGCATTCCAGTTCACTAGACCTGAATCCCTTGGATTATTTCGTATGGTGACTCATACATGCTGGCGAAGGTAAATGACTACAGGGCGTCTAATATGAACCAATTCAAAACCGTAATCAAACGAATTTGGGACGAAATGCCGATGGAAGTCGTGCGTGCTGCCTGTGACGGTTTCGAAAAACATCTGGAGCAGGTCAAGAAGGTTAAAGGCGGTGTTATTCCAAAACATGTGCTGTAGTTGATCAGTATTAAAGGGCGAACACGAAATTATTGCGACACCGAAAATGTCATGCCAATTTTCTTATAATGTTTAGAATCAAACCAAAATTTTAGGGTAGTTTTATACATATATTTACTTTAAAAATCAAAAGAAAAGTTAATCGATGGAGCCTTGAGTGTAAAATTGAACGCATTTTCGCTTGATGCCCTCCATCAAAGTCTTTACAGTGTCATCCGGTACCAGTTTCTCAGTTTTTTTTCCATTTTCTTAACATGTCCTTCTCGTCTTTGACTGTCTTCTTGCTTTTCCGAAGTTCCTGCTTCATCATTGCCCAGTACTGCTCCACCGGGCGCAGCTCCGGACAGTTTGGCGGATTCATGTCCTTTGGAACAAAATGGACAGAATTGGCCTCATACCACTCCAGGACACTTTTAGAATAGTGGCATGATGCCAAATCTGGCCAAAATAGCGGAGCTTCGTCGTGCTGCTGCAAGAACGGCAAAAGGCGCTTCTCGAGGCACTCAGATTTGTAGATCTCGCCATTTACTGTGCCCTTTGTCACGAAAGGCTCACTCCTCAGTCCGCAAGAGCAGATGGCCTGCCAAATGAGATATTTGGAGGCGAACTTCGACATTTTCTTCTTCTTAAATTTGTCGTCCACATAGTACTTGCTCTTGCCGGTGAAAAACTCCAACCCCGGAATTTGCTTAAAATCGGCTTTTATATACGTTTCGTCGTCCATCACACAGCAGCCATATTTTGTCAGCATCTTCTCGTAGAGCTTCCGTGCCCGAGTTTTATCCGTCGATTGTTGCCGCTCATCGTTGTTTGGGAAGTTCTGTACCTTGTATGTATGTAGTCCAGCTCTCTTCTTTGCATTCTGGACGTAGCTCTGCGACATGCCGATCTTTTAAGCCAAATCACGACTTGAGACATTGGGATTTGCTTTAATCATCCGCTTCACCTTTCCCTCCGTCTTTTTGTTCTCCGGTCTCGGTTTTCTTCCAGCTCCTTTGCCGTGGTCCAACGTCAACCGCTCCTGGAACCACTTCAACACTCTGGAGACGGTTGAATGGTGAATGTTCAACATTTTTCCCAACTGCCGGTGCGACAGGTCAGGAAATTCCAGGTGTTTGGAAAGAATTTGTTCTCTCGACTCGCGTTGGTTCACCTCCATTTTCGTTGAATCGAAAAACACGACTTCGAGTTTGACAGTGTACACAATACACATCAATGAGAAAGTGTGCAAAATTTGGTTGATTTTGGTAAAAAAGTTATGCCCTGTTGAATGTGTCGCAATAATTTCGTGTTCGCCCTTTATATTGCAATATAATGGGTAAAGTTATCAATAAAGTTTGGTTTATCGATTAGAAATAAATAGAGTTTTATTTTGTATGAGAATATATTGGACACGGTGTAAAACACGTTCGCGTAAGCTGTGCACACAAATGTTGACGAAACCACACTACTGCATCCAAACTCTCCAGAGTTGCGGCCAATTGAAAAATATTGGGCAATAATGAAGCATGAACTTCGTAAGCATGCTAACGTTGTCACTACAGAACAGGAAATGTTAAAGTCACGGTTGAAAGCGGAATAAAATCTCGGTTCAAGAGTTGTACAAAATCTTATGCCTGGTATTTAGAAGAAAATTCGGGCTTTTGGATTTGGTAAAGAAATACAGTGAAATAAAAACCTAAGCCAAGATTATACATTGTATTTTATTCCCTGAATATTTTGTGGCAATCGGTTGAGAGACTTTTTGTTGAGGACGAGTTTAAAGTGATGCAATTTAACTGTGGACACCCTTTAGTTCGAATCGAAGCATCCTTGATATATACGAAGATGGCGTCTTCGACAAAGACGCACTCTCTCGTTTTAAAGGGCTTTTGCACAGTCTAAACATTAGTTCAGAATTCTTCGCGCTATGTAGCGCGAGTGTACATGTGCACTATTTGTATCACTTGTATTTTGAGATCTAGACGAACTATGATTTTACTGTTTTCGGGGAAGTTTTCGTGTAGTAATGGCCTTACGTACAGTTAACTCAGCTCTGAAATAATGTTAACATCATCCGAGAGGCTTCAATCAACCAAACATCTTTGTCGAAGACGCCGAACTGCGCCGAACTGTCAAGAATCTCGAGATTCTGGTTATAAAGGAAGTTTACATGCACACTAGCGTTGCGTAGCGACATAATTCTAAACATTTAAGTTTACCATCCTAAGCACCTTGATCTGCCGAACATCTTTGCTCAAGGAAGTAACTTCCAATATACGAACCCTCACGAAATATTATCTGATGAAATAACAAATGTATATATCATTTTAAGCCACCATCAAGGGAAGCTACACATGTCGGAGGGTTTACTGTGCTTTACTGTTTTTACAAAATTACAATTTTTACAAAATATGCGGATCGACATACATTCTTCGCAAAGTTGTTTGTTGAAGTCTAAGTGATTTGAAAAATCACATGTGAGCTGAGGCAGTTATTAGGGTGGTTCTAAAAGAATATCAAAATTTCAATTTTTGATGCCAATTTGTGAAGAAAAATGCAAATCGCATGAAGTCAAAACACAATTTTCGTCTGTTTTGGGACCCAAGCTAACGGAAACTGACATGGAGCTCTGGGTCTAAGAATCTCTGTTGACCAGTGTTATCGGACCCAAAAATTAACGTTAGTTAACTAGTGATAAGATAGGTTGAGGAAATCGTACTATCAAAAAGAAGTTGTAATGAATCAAGGGCTATTTCATTATTTATTTCTGAAATAAATGGAACATCTAATCAAGGTTGGCTAAGACTTACAGAGAAGCATAAATGCCACGCTGAAAAAAGCATGAGCAGAATATTATGAAGAGGTGTTACTATATAAAATGATAATGACAATTACATTTAAAATGTATGCATGTCCGCAAACTGTGCTCCTGCCGCAACTGGGATATTATGAAGCAGGCACTCCGGAAGCATCCCAAGGAGGTCAAATCTGAGGAAGACATGATAAAATAGTGGATTTCCATACAGAAGAAACTGCAACCAGATGTTGTACAGAATCTGATATGTGGAGTTTATCGTAAGGTACGAGCGTACGGTTATGGTATTGAAGTTGAATGAAGTAAATATGCCAAAAGCTTATTAATGGGTCATTTTTTATTGTTTGATAGTTTGAAAAGGATCGGTCAACTAGGTAATTTTTTACAGTGTTTTTTTTCCGTGATGCAAGTCGATGTGCGACACCCTTTAATTCCAACTACCTTTATGGCTAATCTTGACAGACACGCGTACTTCTTCTGCAGTGTGCAGACTTCTTTAGTGTCGTGTACTAATACACACATCAGTCGAGTATTAGTAGGGGAGAACAGTACAAAACGCACTGGTGGGGTAGGATGACCCACTCATTAAATATGCTGAAATCTTCAAAGCAAGAGCTTTAATGGAATGATAGTTTATCATTTTTTTTAATAAAACAGCATAACTGTTAATTTTGTAGTACAACAAGGCACTAAATACACCAAAATATGATCAAAATTGAAGAAATTGTCCCGACTGTACAACACATGTAAATAATAGAATTAATCAAATAAACTTTTACTACGCGTTAATATCCATGGTTAAGAATAAATTCCCTTCACATATATTGCACGCCACAAAACTTCAAGAAAGTATCAAAACTTCACAATAATTCCACGTATTTTCAGAATATTTAGACAAAACCATGCAAAACTAAAACTGGGGCAGAACGCACCGTGGCGTTATGTATACGTCTACACGCTTAGAAAAAAATACCTAGTGGAGCGGTTAAATGTATGAAGCCAACATTGGGTATAACTTACTTACTTCTGGTAAAATTCTACCCAAGAGTATGTAATTTGAACCCAATGGTAGATAAACACAATTATAACCAACGTGCTTTCCACACTTAACTGCTCCTTTGGGTACTTTTTTCTAAGCGTGTATATTATGAGGAGCTGGCAACATATCACAACGTTTAGCGCAACGTCTTTATTCTATACCCATAGGCTGCTTGAGTACCCAACAGAGCTAAGAGGACGAGGCAATATGTTTCAACTTTACACCTCTAATGAGTAACTTTTTAAAGCAGTGTTTTTACTTTTTTCAAGTGATGCATGCTATCCCAATAATGTGGTGCATCATATCCCAGTGTTATGGTGTGTCTAACCCCAATTTTGGGATGCATATTGAGTAATTAAACAAGCGTTTTACTCCGGTGTCGTTTTGGGATAAAATTGGAAAAGATTTAAAAAATCATGAATAATCATCGTTTTGAATTCAAATCACATATGATCTACAACGAAAACATCGTAATGCACCATACTCAATAACCTATTCGTAAATTTCAGCTTCCATTCCCTAGTTTTTCACGATGTTGCTTAAACGGTGCGTTTTGTGCCATCTTCCCCTACACAACACTAAAGAAGTCGGCGCCTTGTAGACGAAGTACGCGTGTCTGTCAAGATTAGCCATAATGGTATTTGGAATTTGATGGAAATTACTCTTCTCATTTTCTAGTCATTTTTTTCGAAAAGAGTTATCGTCAAAACTCAGCAGGGCCAAAGGGCTAACATTTACTGATTGTGCTTGTCTCGGGTGCGATTATTGAATGATGTATGGGATTATATTGAAATGACGTTGAATAGTGCTGGTCCACTCACCATGAAAACAGCTGTGTAACAAAATGTAAGTTTTCTCTTTGTTATTTGATACAAGCGTCAAAAATTAACCGAAGACATCATCTGGACTTACATTTCCAACTTACGCTCTGGTGGAAAATCAATACCGACTTATTGCTATGAATAAGATGAAGTACGAAGGACCATTCGCATCGCCGTAATCTTGCTTGATCCCGAAGTTGCAAAATCTAACGAACCATTCGTGACACAATCCACATAAAATACTGAAACCGCTCATCACAGTACGGCCACCACAACCCTACAATTATTTCATTAGTCAATTTCCGAAGCACCATCCAAAAGCGCCATCTTCAGCCTCCACATGCCCCGGTAATTGAGGCTACACTGTGAATGTCCGTAGAAGACGTTCACGATTCCATTTCCAGAGCAAGGTCACTGCCGGCCACGACCGTCAGCATCATCAACAGTAACGGTGTAAAACGGATCTGGCGGTGTGACTTTGCTCTCGGTTGAAATGGATGACGGCTACATCCACGATATGTGTGGCCTGGCCAGCCGTTTTGGCATCGATGATTTATGACGACTTGTTAAAAAAAAAATGCAAACTTGCAAATCTGACGCGTTCTACTCTACGTTGGTGGGCTCCGTTCTGTACATTTTATATTGGAAGAAACGTTTTCAGTTGGCCATTTGAAGAATCGCTCAATTTTCTTAAAACAGAGTGACACTTATGACGGAGTCTATTTGGAAATTGAAGGTCTGTCTGTGCACTATCACTGAGCTGCCAGTGCCAGAGGAACCGATTGGAATGCGGTGAATGGGTGGCCTTCGAAGGTTAATGCGGTGATATATAGCATCCGTGGCGAGGGTTATGTAGTTTCATGAAAATGAGGCCTTACATGAGTGATTGACAATGGAGAGAAGCTAGCTGCCTACTGCACGGACTCATTCGACCTGGAAATGTCAATCAAAATCGTTTCCTTTAACATTGATGCACTTGTGGTTAATTAATGGAAAGGAATTCAGAATCTTCCACAAGAAGTTTTCGAAGCCTGACGAGGGGCCTTGTCTTTGATTGCCATAGTTTGGAGTCTTTTCCTTGGGCAATTTATCTATCCATCGAACTTACATGATAAACCCAGGCACATGAAAAAAAATCGGAATCCACTCTTCAAAGCGTTTGTCGCCGTTCCGACGCCGTGTTGAAATATTATTAAAATTATAATAACTATAATGAAGATGAAGTTGACGATAATCACCTCGATTACATTTCAATCTTGCTCACGAAGTGCGAAGCCCCGAAGGCGGTATCGAGAAGTCATTCATGTTTATTCGTCTACCTACAGTCCGCCAATTTCAATCAATGAAGATGATGATGATGACGATGAGGATGACGCTGGTTGACGACGATCTGTTAAAGCAGGCATGGTAAGCGAAACCTGGTCCGTTGAAATTAACGATTGCGCACATGCTTGGCACCAGACGGGTTGGCGTTTCGGATGGATGATTGCAAGTGATTTAATAAAGGAAGAGTTCAAGTCCGGATCTGGCCACAAGTGAACCGGTTACGTGTTGCAATACACGGTACGGTGCATCCGAAAGCGAAATCGAGATGAATGGCATGAAATTTAGATGGCGATGGTTGTGCGAGGTTTGAGAGATGCCAGTCGAGCAGGTCGATCAGTTTGGCCGAACATTTTGGGTACTAATTTGCCAATTATAGTCAGCGATCATTGGCAAAGCTAATGGCGGTGCTTAGGAGGTTATGACCCTAAAGAAGTGTGGTGAATCTTCGCCTAGACAAGGTCGATTGATTTAGCACTGCGTTCATAATGGGGTGCGGGTGTATTTGGCTAGCTAGCAAAAAAAATCTCTTGTTATGAACAATTCGCCGGTTCAATCATTTTGAATTGTTCTTTCCGATTCGATTCATGGTATAAAAGGTGGTAAAAACTGTTAGGAAATGCCTTGAATTGAGTTACGTTGAGGTCAGCTTAGTGTATAAAGTAATAACTGGGAAGTCTGTTATAAAAAGAAAAAAAAATCTTCACATGCATTGATTAAGAGAAAACTAAATAATGCAACGATTTTTGCCTGAACTAAATTTACATTTAGTCGAAAATTTATGACCGTGTATCCTCATCACCAAGGAGGCATTTTTTTCAGAACATTGTTCGAAACCATTTTAAGAGCATTGTCATCAGAAACGGTTTTCAAAATTCAGTAGATTAAAAACTGAGCCAAAAGCCCTACCAAATTCAAATTAAACAGAAAAGTGTCCAAAATTTAACGTGGACAGGCTTTACATTAGCATTGGTATTGACGTTTTCAAACCTCGTAGATGGAGCAACGATGAGGAATAATTTGTTGAAGAAAATGCCTGTGGCCATGTAACGGATCCAGTTGCTGATACATTTCTTCACTGATACGTTTCGTTTCGAAGACACGTCCATGCAACCGTTGGATATGGGGAGGATTTGGTATCGGATTTGGGAAACTCACGTAGCCTTCAGTAGATATCAAAAGAAAAGGGAAATGAATTGTCGGAGAGAATAGTTAAACAGAATACTCTGATTGGAGTAATAAACAAAAATTTCTTTTAAAGGGTTTGTTGGGAGCATCTAGTCTAAGAAGGCTGAGTGATGCTGAACCATTACTCGCTCTCTGAAAAGATAGGAAACTCTGAGAATGTAAGCATGAGTGGTGGAAGAAAACTTATTAGATTTCTAGGATTGCAGCAATAATATTGCTGCAAACAATTTGATTCATTAGTGTTTAATTATAAAGATAGAAGATAAATGTTAGAACTGTCCGTCTTTCCCATAGTTAACTGATCTATAGAATGTATCATTAGATTGGTTGAACTGCCAGTGCTGATTTGTGAAAAAAAAGATTTATTCGACTTCCATGACTGATTTAAATAAACAATATTAGATTAAAATAAAGAATATTTTATTCAATTCCAAATGTTGAATAATATTGCATGTGCATGAGAATGATTGATCACTAGAGGCCGCCACACCGTTACTGCCAGAAGCTGCAAACAGATGATGCAACATACATTCTCAATGTGCAAAAACACCGCAACACCGGCGCCAGCTCGACCCGAACACAAGGCAAACAAGGAAAGTGCAGGAACGTGTTGTCGTTACACCCGAGGAATCCTACACATCACTACCTCCTTTTTTATCTCCATCCAGTTGGTTTTGAAGAGATAGCATAGCACTATCCTGGGTTGGCTGTTGTGGAGACGATGGAAGCGCCAAAAGAGCAGCCGTGGATGTGACAGGCTCTTCATTCATCGATTTCGTTACACAACAGTAGGCCAGGTCCTCATGATCAGCAACGGATGGGAGGGAAATGTTGCTTAGATGTCTACTTACGAAGATGCTGAGAACTCATGCTACCATCATAGACATCAGAAGTTGGAAGTTGGATGGGATTGTGTGTGAGGTTTTCCTTGGTAATGTTTTTGATGTTATTTTTTAATATGTATATACGTCGTTTTTTTAAAGGAGATGAACAAATATTGATTTAAAGGGTGATACGGTCAAAATTTGGTCAAGGGAAAACGCGTGTAAATCGGTGAAATCGTTTATTTAAAAAATCAAATTAAATTTCTTTTTCAAGTTCAATTAGTATAAAATTCAGGAAAAATATTCAGTTAGGCTTCCGCTTTTCCAAATCCGAATTGCCGGGCCTTACGCTTGACCCCTGCCATCAGATTTTGTACAGCCACCTTGTCCACCTTCTTCGCCGCAGAAAGCCAGTTTGCCTTGAACTGCTGCTCGTCCTTAGCAGTTTTTTTGGTCTTCTTTAGGTTCTGCTTGACAATAGCCCAGTATTTCTCAATTGGGCGGAGCTCTGGCGTGTTGGGAGGGTTCTTGTCCTTGGGAACCACCTGCACGTTGTTGGCGGCGTACCACTCCATGGCCTTTTTACCGTAATGGCAAGATGCCAAATCCGGCCAAAACAGTACGGAACAACCGTGTTTCTTCAGGAAAGGCAGCAGACGTTTATTCAAACACTCTTTCACGTAAATTTCTTGGTTGACAGTCCCGGAAGCTATGAAAATGCTGCTTTTCAAGCCACAGGTACAGATGGCTTGCCAAACCAGATATTTCTTTGCGAACTTTGACAGTTTCGTGTGCTTGAAAATATCTGCTACCTTTCCCTTCCTTTTGCCGTATAAAACTCCTGTCCCGGAAGCTGCTTGTAGTCGGCTTTGACGTAGGTTTCGTCGTCCATTACCACGCAGTCAAACTTCGTCAGCATCGTCGTGTACAGCCTCCGGGATCGCGATTTGGCCGTCGTATTTTGTTTATCATCGCGATTTGGAGTCACTACCTTCTTGTAAGTCGATAGTCCGGCTCGTTTTTGGCTCGATGCACGGTTGTAGACGATACACCCAGCTTATTTGCGGCATCTCGGAGAGATAGGTTAGGGTTTCGCTTGAAACTACCGGCAACTCTCTTTGTCGTCTCAGCGGCTTCCGGTTTTCGATTTCCCCCCGATCCAGACTTCCTGGCTGTCGACAAACGTTCCCCAAACACTTTAATTACATTTGTAACGGTTGATTTGGCAACTTTTAGCGATTTTGCCAACTTTGCGTGCGAGTAGCTCGGATTTTCGCGATGCGCGAGCAAAATTTTGATACGCTGCTCTTCTTGCTTGGACGGCATTTTTACAACTGAAGAGTGAATTCCAAAATCAAAATAGGAGCAACATTCTACACACACACACCTTCAAAATGAGGGGTGTTCAGGTTTTTTAAATGCAAAATTGAAAGAAATACGTCAAGTTGATATTGACCAAATTTTGACCGTATCGCCCTTTATACACTAGTACCGACCCACATGGGACCCAGGTAAGCCGATGAGGACATGTCCACTTAACATGCACCAACTGCCGAAGGTATGTTTCAAATGCTTAGAGAGAGGGTGCATGTCCTGGGACTGTAAAGGCTCAGACCACAACGACATGTGCATGACCTCAGAAGAGGAAGTAGACGCTTTTGTAGGCATTCCTGTAGGTACACCTGCCCATTTGACCGTTCCAGTTGTCACGAATGGGGTGCTCCGCTTTCCACATGAGCAAATTGCTTGCCAAATCATATATTTTTTTGGAGAAACTTTGACATCTTCTGCTTTCTAACGTCCTCAGGTCCGCTTTTACATACGTCTCATCATCCATAACGAGGCGATGTGGTTTCGTCAACATCCAGGTGTAGAGCTTCCGGGCACGTGCTTTTCTTACCGTATTTTGCCGTTCATCGCGATTAGGCGCCTTTTGGACTTTGTACGTGTGTAGTCCTTCACGTTTTTTGCACCTTGCACGAAAGTTTTGGTAAGATTCGGTTTCTTCGCCACATCTCGAACTGAACTGTTGGGATATCTCTTGAAAGCTTGAACTACCCGCTTGTGATCTTTAACACTATACGGAGATCCATTTTTGTCACTTTTTTTCTTTCCGATCGATGGTCAAACGTCCGTGGTACCGATTTGAAACACGAGTCACCAGAATGTACCATTAAGGAGTGTATCGAAAAGTAGTTATAAACTTCCAAATAATAAAATAGGCATGAAAACATGGTTAAAATTAACATACTATTTCAGTTTATTATAAGCTTAACGATATTTACAAAGATCCAAACGGAAAAACTAGTCATCATGTTCATTTCTGTAGAATGCCCGTACCTTTGATTTGACACCTGCCATCAAATTCTGCACAGTGACCTTTGTGCACTTCCTGGATGCCGCTGCCCAATTTTTCTTAAAATCGGTCATGTTTTTGGGACACTGTACCATCCTTCTTAAATATACGCTTGACTATTGCCCAATAGCGCTTCGATCGGTCGCAACTGGGGACAGTTTGGTGGGTTGATGTCTTTTCTACGAACTTGATGTTATTCTCCGTCAGCCACTGTAGAGTGGATTTGGCGCAATGTGCCGATGCCAAATCTGGCCAGAAGAGGAGGGGACTGGTGCTTTCTATACAATGGTAGCAACCTGTTCTTCCAAACATTCCTTTTGATAAATCTCAGCATTATAGTTCCTTTTGTATAGAAAATTGAAGAACGCAAGCCACATGCAAATAGCTTGCCAAATGAGCACCTTCTGACCGAATTTCTCCATCGCAACACAGTCGGGAGTCTGCGGTTGGCACACGTTCCCAACAGATTGTAGTATAAAACTGCGGCCCCGGTAGCGTTCTTGAATCTTCTTTAACGTATGTTTCTTCATCCATCAAAATGCACTGGTCGACATTGTCCAAAATGCAGCTGTACAGCTTTCGAGCCCTGGTTTTGTGACGAGACTTTTGTTCCGAGCTGTTTGTTTGGGCACTTTCTGCTTTTTGTACGTCTTCAAGTCATTCCTGCGCTTGATTCGTTGAATCCATTCCGATGCTGGTCCTGAACTTCTTGGCTAGATCGCGAGTAGAGGCAGATTTGTTCCGTTGAATATAATCCACAACTTTTGGTCCAAATCGGGGTTGCGGGAGCCGGGTTTCCGGCACTTCTTGAGTAAATCCTTGAGGAGCACTCCTCACCAAACTTTTCGATGATGCGTTTACACTTGCCGGGTGAACATTTACTCTTTTCGCAATCTGGTTGTAAGTAACACCCTTTTCGGTGCACCAAGTGTGCAGAATTTTCTTTTTAGTCTCAAATTCAATTCGCGACATTTTGAATACAACTTTATCAACGGAAATGAATGAACCGAATAATCATTTTTGACATGTAAACAAAGCAAATGGCGCTTACGCGCTAAAAATATATACAGTAGTTTATGCGTAATAACGCATCGAATGTTTATAACTACTTTTCGATACACTCCTTACCAGCTTCCTGCTCATGGCACGATGAGAAGGATCCGGATTTTCGAGATACGTGGCCAAAATTTCTTTGTGCCGCTGCTGTTCTTCCAATTCCATCTTCGCAACGATTGTGCAATCTTACTCAGCGTAAACAAATACACATTAAACTAATTCCAACCAAAATTTCAATAGAAAATATCCAACGGGTAAAAAGCGCCAGGACCAGACGGTATTCCGAAGCTCGCCATCAAGACGGCTATCTTGCTGACTCCCGGAATGTTCAGGGTGGTGATGCAAATATGCATGATCAAGGGCGTTTTTCCGGACGCCTGGAAAATTCAGACTCTGGTATTGCTACCGAAGACAGGGAAACCACCAGTTGATCCATTGGCATATAGACCTATATGTCTGCTGGACACGGCGGGTAAGATGCTTGAGAGGGCAATCCACAACATACTGCAATGTACACGGAGGGTACAGGCGGTCTGTCGAACAACCAGTTTGGTTTTCGTTAATCCAAGTCGACGGTGGTCGCCATTATGTCCGTCCACCAAAACGGCCGAAGTGGCAATCCAGCGCAAGCGGTTAGGAGTCTGCTACTCGCTCCAACATCTTCAGGTTCCTGGGTATCTGTACAACATTATGGAAAGTTATTTCCAGAATCAGGTCACATAAAAAAGATGGGTCAGAGTCGTATCCAGATCACCGCAGGCGTCCCAGGTTCGTTCCTGCGTCCGGTGGTATGGAACACGATGTACGACGAAGTCTTGCGGCTTAAGTTCCCGAATGAGGTGAAGATTGTCGGGTTCGCAGACAACATCACCCTAGAGGTATATGGGGAATCCATCGAAGAGATGGAGCTAACGCTTCAACATGAGACTGAGGTCACGGTTATTAATAGCCGCAAATCGAAGGAACAGGCGACGATTAATGCAGGTGATAGCACTTTAACTTCAAAAAGGTCTCCGGGGTACTAGGGGGTTATGCTCGACGACAAGCTGTCCTTTATTAGCCATGGCAATTACGCCTGCAAGAAAACAATGGCTATATTGGCATTATCCCGTATGATGTCGAATAGCTCGGCGGAGCAATTGAGCAAGCGTAAATTTTTGGCCAGTGTCGCCTTGTTCAAAATAAGGTCCGGCGGGCCGGATGGATTACTGTGTTGAGTAATAAGAGCTAGCTAGGTAAGTTTGAGAGTACGCACAGGCTTATGTGCCAAAGAGTAATTAGTGCATACCGAAAGGTATCACGTGACGGGGTCTGGGTCCTAGCGGGGATGATGCCAATAGGCATCCTTACAAAAGATGATGTAGAGTGCTTCGAACAACGTGGTTCCCGAGCCACATCTATGGTAAGGAGTAAGAATGGAATAATTGTACCAAGTGCCATCAATTAATCCCGGAACTATCCGGGTGAATCGGTAGTCCCGGGATTTCAACTGAAAGCAGATTATGTCAGTCCATGGCTGCTTCAGACAGTAACTGCATAAATACGGGCATGCCCAAACTTCCGATTGCACCGAATGCGTGGGGGTTGAGGAAACGGCGGAACATGTGTTCTTCGCATATCCTCGTTTCGACGGCGTGAGATCCAGCATGGGTGCAGAATTCGACTGATTCATATCAATAGCAAGGATGTTGCTGGGGCCTTAGTAGTTCGAAGTACCTTCTTCCCCCGTAAAGACATCCACTAATCCACAAATCCACTTGGAGATCACCTGACCAACGAACTGAGATGAGAATCAAATGGACCATGTTCTAATCGACGGGAAATTCTTCTCCGATATCATCAACGTTCGCACCTACCGCAGTGCGAATATAGACTCGGGACCAATACCTAGTTGCAGTATGTATGCGCTCAAAACTCTTAACGGTGTACAACACGCGTCGAATTCGGACGCCACGACCTAACATTGAGCTACTATGGGAAACCGGAGTTGCCCAGGAATACGCGCAACAGCTAGCGCTGCTACTCTTGAGGATGGCTGGAGAAATATTCGAACCGCCATTGGTAGCACTGCATTAGCGACACTAGGTAATTCTGCACCGAATCGAAAAAATGACTCGTTTGATGGCGAATGCAAGCAGTTAGTAGAGTAGAAGAATGCAGCACGGGCGAGAATGCTGCAACACCGTACGAGAGAACGTTGAACGGTATAGACAGGCACGGAACAGACAAAATTCTATTCTTCGAAGGAAAAAGCGCCAGAGGAAAGATCGAGACCGTGAAAAAATGGAAGCACTGTACCGACACTAACGACACACGCAAATTCTATGAGAAGTTGAACAGCTCGCGCAAAGGATACGTACCACAAGCTGATACGTGCAGAAACCTGGATGGCAACCTTCTCACAGGAGAGTGTGAGGTGATTGAAAGGTGGAAGCAGTACTTCGACGAGCACCTGAACGGTAATGTTACAGCGCACGAAAGTGGCTCGGTAATAAATCTAGGAACACGCGCAGAAGATGACAGGACCCCGACCCCAACCCTTCAGGAAGTTGAGGAGGAAATTGGTCGGTTGAAAAACAACAAAGCCGCTGATGTTGACCAACTTCCAAACGAGCTATTGAAATACGGTGGTGAAGCACTGGCCAGAGCGCTGCACTGGGTAATTAGCAGAGCAATACAAAGGCGCATTATGGCTGGCAATCGTACCTACTTTGAACTCCGAAGGACGCTAAGATCGAACAAAGTTCGCCAAACCACAAAGTTTACCATCTACAAGACATTAATTAGACCGGTAGTTCTCTACGGCCACGAAACATGGACATTGCTAGTGGAGGACCACCGCGCCCTTGAAGATTTTGAACGGAAGGTGCTGCGTACCATCTACGGTGGAGTGCAGATGGAAGACGGAACGTGGAGGAGGTGAATGAACTACGAATTGCACCAGTTGCTGGGAGAACCTCCCGTCGTACACATCGCAAAAATCGGTCGACTACGATGGGCTGGGCATGTCGTAAGAATGTCGGACGACAGCCCTGTGAAAATGGTTCTCAAAAACGAATCGACAGGTACAAGAAGAAAAGGCGCGCAACGAACAAGGTGGATCGATCAAGTAGAAGGCGACGTGTGGACCCTCGTGCGGAGCCATGGACCGAATAGAATGGAGGCAACTTCTGTGTACAGCAGAGGCCACGCCGGCCTTAGTCTGATTGGTAAGGTAAGTATGGTGTGGTTGATATCAATATGAGGTCTGTCAAATATACCACATTTGTTGAATGTTTTCACCATAAACGTAGTAAATTTGACTGAAATTTCATGGTTATTTTTGAAAATAGATATAGTTGGGTAAAATGGTAATTTTAACTGCAAGATTTTTTTCAGTGTACTTTCTAAAAACAGTATTGATTCTTATAAAAGTATTTGTGGCGGCGCCGGGAACTACGCAGATATGATCTGTTTAATACAACTTGATTTTTATTTAACTTTCTTGTTTCTTTTATTAAACATGTTGCACTAAATTTTGTTGAAACTTTATGCGAAATATCGCAAAAAAAGAATTGAATGTAGTTACATACCTTCGTCTATCTAACACATAAGGCTCAATATTTTCTTTGTTTTTACACGAAACGATTCTCACTCACTCAGGTGTATTATCTTAATATGCTATATCGTGTTGTCCTTACCATTTATAACGTATCTGTTCTCAAAACGTTGACCAATGGGCCACGACCATTTGATTGGTAACTAATAACTCAGATTTTTTTTTTACTTTTTATTTTCAATTCATCTACTAACTGTAAATGTAATGATTGTAATTTTTATGGGTTAGCACGTTTCCGATCAAAACTGCGACCAGGAGAGCCGGCACAAGCAAAATACAACGACTTTTTCAGCGCACTCTAACGGTCGCCGTTTTGCTGAAAAAAATTTGATTACTTTTATTTATTTATACTACATGGATACACTTATAATTGTAAAAAATTGATTTAAGTAAAAACTTCTTCTTGAATATTTTTTTTTCTAACTGTACATCCCCCCTTAATTAACGTCTCTTTAAACTGTCCGTTTGCTGTAGACGATTTAGTTCACTGCTATATCTTGGGATTGTGACTATATGCACAGAAAATTTATTCTTTTCTGTATTGGTAAGCTGTGGTAAATTCATAAAAAAAATCGATTTCACGAAACA
Source organism: Aedes japonicus (assembly GCA_034211315.2). Lineage (NCBI taxonomy): Eukaryota > Metazoa > Arthropoda > Insecta > Diptera > Culicidae > Aedes > Aedes japonicus. The sequence goes on along the minus strand of JASCZW010002074.1, from coordinate 246,863 downwards.
CCTAGACATCATTTTAGGTCAAATATTTTTGAAACTCTCAGGCAATAAATAAACACATATCAGCTATGTTTAAGCAAAATTATTCAACCTTATCTCCTAGGCTAAATGCCTTCAACTTGTACTGGACACTATACATCAAACACTGTGTAAAACTTGCGCCATCTTTTGCTATATACGGCTAGTTGAATTTTACGCACCCACAGATCACATGCCACTTAGAGTTTTTTACAGAAATCTGTAAAATTTTACCGAATTCTCAATAGTTGAACGTTCGGTAATCCGATTTAACGGTTTTCGGTGAAATTTCACAATTATCTGTAAAAAATTTACCGGATTTCGGTAATCGGATTACCAAACGTTCAGCTATTCAGAATTCGGTAAAATTTTACAGATTTCTGTAAAAAATCTGAGTATGAGTACTTGGTTGACCTTTTTCTTCCGGAACTTCTATGGAACATCCAGGCGGAACTTGCCGACGAAAAACTCCAGGCCAGGTCTTTTTCAACAGCACCTTTGACATATCAAAAAGTAATAAGATTTTCAGTGTCCTTAGCCCGGCATATGCTAGTCAAAAGAGACGAGATGAATTCGTCTGATTGTGTTTCGGGACACTCATTTTTCCATGAAATCGTTGCTTACGTTGCTTGACGTTAATCAAATTTGAATCAAGTTCCACGGAAAAGTAATAATTTTTAAGTGTGTAGGTTATTGCCTGCTGCTCAAATACGGCCGAACTGGTTTAAAGCTTTCTCAGAACAATGTTAATTTTGTCCTAGAACTTCTTCACAGCAAGGCCTCCTTGCCCTCGGTCTTCCTTTTTAGTCTATATTGCAATTCATGCAATTGTCCTGTCGGGCGGCCGTTCTGTTCGACACAGACTCTCATTCGACACACTCGCCTTTCTCCAAAAAGAATGAGAGGTTTTTAATGCCAGATCGACTATATCCGGCGGTCACGAAGTCCCTCACGATGTCCAACTTCTGCACTCCGGGGTGGAGCTAAGGGGCTATTCACACAGCCATAAATTCTGCACATGAAGAATATAATCGTAAAGTCGAAACCGAAGTCAAATCATGCCCCAAAAATTTCTTCAATTTTGTAAAAATGAAATTGAAAAATAGCAATTTTCCCCCACGAATACATTTTGACGGTAATGTTGGTGATTATCCTTCTGAAATCTGTAAGCTTCCATGAAGTATAGACTACATTCTCTGAAGAAGACCGTGATCGCGACTTCTTTGCATTCATTCCTGAATTTTCCGACAATATATCTGTAAATCAATTACACTAAGGTTTTTTTTTGCACGGTTTTTTTTACACGGATTGATTTCGGCGATAACTCCAGAACGGAACAACTTATTGACCTATGTAATTCAAATCACATTTTACGTGTTGGGTCATAAGTAATCATATGGCAGTTTTTCGAAAAATTCACAATTTTTAATGTAAATACTCAAAATTTAAAAACTGTATTTTGATCATTGCATGGAAAGGTAACGCATACAAACAAAATCGGAGCAATACGAAATGCATAAGCATGTGAATTTATCAACTCTATTTAGTCTTTTTTTACACGGTTCCATACTAAAAGTGGAACGTGTCCCCCGTGCAAAAAAAAACCTTAGTGTACCTCCTCACGAAACTCTAAAAGCACTAAAGAACTTGGATGCTTCTAAGGGCCCAGGTCCAAGTACCTTTAGAACTTCTTTTTATATGTCTCTGAAAAGCGGAACATTTCCCATCATTTGGAAATCCTCGTACTTGGTTCCGATTTTCAAATCAGGCACAAAATCAGACATCTGCAACTATCGTGGAATTGCCATTATCTCTTGCATCCCAAAACTTTTTGAATCTCTCGTAAATGAAAATATGTTTCAGCAAGTAAAATATAAAATTACAAGCAAACAGCACGGCTTTTTCAAAGGTAGCTCAACTACTTCTAATCTTCTTGAATTTGTAACTTGTATTTTGAATGCAATGGACAATGGCAAGCATATAGAAGCCCTTTACACTGACTTTAGTGTAGCATTTGACCCAACCGATATACCATTATTACTCTCCAAATTGTAAAAAATTGGAATGGAACCTGGACTGTTAAACTGGCTGCAGTCATATATAACGCATCGCGAACAAGTTGTTATTTTTCAAAATAAACTTTCAGACCCCATCTCTGTCACCTCGGGAGTGCCGCAAGGTTCACATTTAGGCTCACTTCTTTTTATTTTGTACATAAACGACATTTCCTACATACTTAAAAAAATCCAAATACTCATATATGCATATGACATGAAGCTCTTCATGGAAATAAATAGTTCTAGTGACGCAGAAGAATTACAGAACGAAATTAACTTATTCAACACGTGGTGTATCAAAAGCGCCTAGCTTACTTAGCTCAACTTAACGTGAAAAATGTAATTCAATAGCAATTAGCAGAAACATTGTACCACCTCTTACGGAAATATTTTTAGGAAACCAAAAAGTAGATACATGCAAAATAGTAAGGGACTTGGGCATTGTCCTAGGCTCTAAACTCACTTTTGTAGAACATTACAGCACTATTATAAGTAAAGCAAATAACATGCTGGGCTTCATTAAGAGATTCAGTCACAATTTTAAAGATCCATACACCATTAAAATATTATACATTTTACATGTAAGGCCAATTCTGGAATACTGCTACCTAGTATGGAATCCGTACTGTGCCATACACAAAGAACGCATAGAATCCGTCCAAAACCAATTTCTATTTATACGCTCTAAGGAAATTGAATTGGACTGTATTTCCACTGCCATCTTATGAAACACGCTGCATGTTTATCAATTTACAGACACTTAGGGAACGCTTCGAATTTGCCATGCTTTTCTACGTCCATGACATTATTTCACAACGTATAAAATTAGAAGTACTACTCTCGCAATAGAACTTTTACACTCCCAGCCGGCATCTTAGAACACGGAAATTATACGCCAGTATAACTTACATTGCGTAATTATTGGCATCACTATGTTTTAAGAACAAGAAAAACAGAACAACAGAAATAATGTACACTGAAGTTTTTTTTACGCGGTTTTTTTACGCGGTTTTTTTTACGCGGTCCGCGTAAAAAAACCCCGTTATTTCAAAAAACAACGTAAAAACAGTCAAGGAAATAAAAATTATATTTCATATTTATATTGAAAGGATATGGTCATAAAAATGTATTGGTGGTGGAAAAACATGGTACCAGTAACATTGGCCACCGGGAATCTGCTAAAAATGGATAGAGGTTGTTAATTCAATGTGTGAGCAAAGCAGTTCAGTGTAGTTATAGAGAGTTTTTGTCTTCGGCAAAATTTCTCAGTGTGTCATTCATCGTCTTTTGACATTTTCATATCTGTTCCAAATCATTCCACAGAGATGGCGCTGCAGTCTATCTTTTGTAAATTAAACGCTAGAGAGTTGCCGTCTTCGGTCTTTCTTCAAATAAGGTAAAAAAAAAACAAATTACAATATACTAAATTGAATTGCTGTCAAAATTTCAAATACTACCCTACTCTCCAGCTTTGGATTGTATAGCCATTTAAACGCCAACTAGCAGTTGTGTGCCCAACAAAAATAAAACACCCGTAAATCAGGCCGACAGGGTACCCACCAAATTCAAATGGTTGTCACTCTGGCAAATATTGGCCGATTTTTGTTTTGTTTTCACCGTTAGATTAAGAAACTCATCTGATTTATGGAAATTGGCAGCAACGTCCGTTTGGATTCATCTGGTTCCCGTAAATCCGGGTTTCCGGGGTTCGGTTCGGAGACACTATTTGGGAATATCAAGTGAATTTCTGGAAATGACTGTCAAAACCTTTGGAAAAATTCCTTAAAATAAATTTCTATTCCATATACCTCAATATGCAAACTTGTCCCCGGACCGGTTATTCCGGAACAGGTTCCCAGAAGGCCTAGAGTGGCGACGAACATATATAGAAGGAAACCCCAGCAAAATGAATTTTGATACTCATATTGCCAGTGCTTCCTTCTGAATATGTTTATGGCCACTCAAGGCCTCATATGAACCTGTACCGAAATAAACATTCCAGGAACAAATAATAAAATGGCCTTAAAACGTTGACAAATATCCTACTCACGAAATTTAATGAAATTTAATACCCATTGCCAGATTCCTTTTGAAATTTTTCTGGCCACTCAAAGCCCCACGGGAACCTGTTCCGGAACAATCAGTCCGGGGAAAAATCATCAAATGGTCACGAAACGTTGACAAATTACCTACTGAAGAAAATTCATGAATTTTGATACCCATATTGCAATGGTTTACTTCAGAAAATGTTTATGGTCACTCGAGGCCTCACGAGAACCAGTTCCGGAATGGCTGGTTCAGGGACAAATCATCAAATGATCACAAAAAATTGACAAACATCCTACTGAAGAAATTTCACGAGTTTTGATACCCATATCGTCAGGGTTTACTTCAGAAAATGTTTTTGACTACTCCAGGCCTCACGAGAACCTGTTTGGGAATGACCGGTTCAGGGACAAACGGTCACTCCAACGCCTACTTGTTTGGTGAACTCAGGATTACAAGCAAAAAACGCTTGAGAAAATTTCAAGCCAGTTCGATACACATATTGTTATGGTTCCATTGAAAAATGCCTATGACTAGCCACGGACCCTTGGGGAACCTCCTCCGGACTGGCCACTTGAAGACCCAAAACAAGAAAAGTCAATCTGCTGAAGAAATTTTAAGAAGTTGGATACCCATATTGCTGGATTTCTACTAAAATCCACGATCAGTATCATTACATCAGTACATATAATAAACTGTAAACAACAATTTTTCTTGTTCTAAAAAGTATTGTTCAGAGGCTAAATTGGGAAATGCACAATCAACACCAACAATCAATTTTTTTTTTCACGTGTCTATTTTAACGTTTTTTTTTTTAAATAACGGACCGCGTAGTGAAATATCTATAGTATGTTAGTAAAACATTGTAACGATTGTATGCAGTCTACATTGCTTGAGGAAACAAACTAATAAATAAATAAATTAATTAATTAATAAATAAATACATTAATAAATAAATAAATAAACCCTGTAGACTTTTCTGGGGGCAGGGGGGGTTTGACCAAAGTCTACCCCCATTCAAAATAACAAAAAAAAATTTTTGGAGAAAAGTCTAATTTCAAAATTGATAAAGTTTCATTCCATAAGTTTCATAGCTTTGAAGATTTCAGCATATTTATTGAGTGGGTCATTATACCCTACCACACGGAAAAAAATCCGTACCCGGATCCGTGAACTGCAGTCATGAACTAGAGAACAAGCAAAAATACACCGTGAACTGAATCACGTAATCATGAACTAAATCACGTTTTTAAGTAAAAATCCTGAAAACGTGAACTAGTTCACGGTCCCTTTTTCATTTTCGTGAACGCTTTTGTTTCTGTGCAGTGCGTTGTGTACTGTTCTCCCCTAGTTGCTTGACTGTTTTCGGCATGGCTGCTGCTAAACGACTAAAATATATACTGGCACAAATAAATTAACATTTAGCATTGAAAATTCACAAAATTGCCACTTAATTATTAAACACGGTGCCAACGAAAAAATAACAATTCGCACTTGAAAAATTAAAAATAGCAATAAAAAATTAACTAGAAATTAGAAGAAAAATTAGTAACTTCCATTTAATTCCAACTACCTTTGCTTATCTTCGACAGATACGCGTATTTCGTCTACAATGTGCAGACTTCTTCAGTGTCTCGTACTAATAACTCGACTTTTTAGTACGAGACACTGAAGAAGTCTGCACATTGTAGACGAAATACGCGTATCTGTCGAAGATAAGCAAAGGTAGTTGGAATTAAATGGAAGTTACTAATTTTTCTTTTAATTTCTAGTTACAGGTATTCCACTAAACAGCTCAAACCCTCTAAGATTCAATAAAAAATTGATTATTCACTTGCAATAATTCAAAAGTGACCGGTAAAACTTTCAAAAAAAGCAATTGAAAGAAGTATAAACCCAATAATAGGCTGATAGTTTTCCGTCATAATAATAAGTTCTAGCGGTAAACATGTGACAAAAGCCTTCAAAATTTTCAAATCTTCCCAATTGAAACCAAAAAAAAATCTTTTAATTTTTTTTCTAATGTTTTGATTTTTTATTGCGATTTTGTCGAAAGAGTTGAAGTGTTTGAAGACTTTTGTCACATGTTTACCGCTAGAACTTATTATTATGACGGAACACTATCAGCTTATTATTGCGTTTATACTAATTTCCATTGCTTTTTTTGAAAGTTTTACCGGTCACTCTTGAATTATTGAAAGTGAATTATCAATTTTTTATTGCTATTTTGAGTTTTTCTAGTGCGAATTGTAATTTTTTTTGTTGGCACAGTGTTTAATAATTTAGTGGAAATTTCACAAATTTTTATTGCTATTTTTTCCATTTTTATTGATGTTTTATTACCCTGCCGCTGCTAAACAACTGATAACGCTGTCAACTTTTATCTGTACACAACAGTGTAGCTACGATTGTCGAGGCATAGGTGGAATCACCACAAGGCGGCAGGCTAATCGCATGAAAAATCTCTAAAATCAGTCAGTTTTTAATACATACGTTAATACCTTCGACATCTTGATATGTTCGTAAAATTTATCGCAAATACCGCATCTATTTAAATGTTTTAATTATCTGACTAAAACAAGCAAATATTATGTTTTGGTTTTATGTTGGAATCAATTTATTATAATGTCAAAAGTTCATGGGATCGAATTCGATAGACAAAGCCAGACATTCCGCGTAGAACAAACTATTTGTTTATTTTTAATCCAAAAGCATCAAAACAAACAATTCCAATTTAACTTCAAATGCTTGGCATCAGTACCCGACGATGATCGAATGATTTTGTGTTCCATCTCTTTTATTCAAATCATCATGTTCAACACATATTTTGTTTTTACATCACCGCAACTCATCGGCATTATTTGAGAGAATTTCTTTCATCTATTTACGACTTTTACTCTTCCGCCCAATCTTCCTACTCGCCGACCTCCGTCTAGCGAAGATAAAAATCGCACGTGCATCATCGCACCCACAACCGCTCGGTTCCCCATCCATAGTGTACAATCCACTCTCATCCATTATTATAATGTTTTGTTTTCGCTCGATTCTCTTTCTCTCCCCGAGCGCCCATTCAATGACGACGACTACGACGCCGATGACGCCGATGATGATGATGATGCGATCTGCACGTAGATCTATCTGGAGCCGAGCCAGTGTGCCAGCCAGTGTTGCCTGCCTGGTGAGCGGCGCCGATGAAACCGACTCAGTGTGGTGACCCGATCGCGCGAACCACCCCGACCTACGGCGTGTTCCATCGATCGCACGGGTGTCGTGCGGTGGTGGCTTCTGCTTCTGCCAAACGGCTGCTGGCATCTAACGAGAGCGAAAGGAATCGATGGCCATTGCTGGTGCGGTGAAGACCTGCGCGCGCTTCTCAAATCTATGGTTTTATAAAATTAAACCCTGATGCTAATAATTACGCTATTCGAAGATTAGGCCTGACTCGATAAAGACGCGAATTTTTCGGTGTGCTCGGGCGGCGCGTTGGATTAACGAAATTTGACTCGACATTCGGTGACGGCGGCGGTGCCCTTTTCGGGAGTTAGAATTTTCAACCCGGCCATGGTCGTTGAAGAGTGATTGATGCTACGCAGTGAGTTGGCCTCAGGTCGTCAGTTCAAGAAGTTGATCGTGGGAGTTTAGTCGTGAAAATTGTGAATTCTAACAGCAGCAAAAAGGGCTCGATTTTCTCCAGCCCAACGACGGTGCGAAGTGAAGTGGATGTTGAAATCGTTAGTTGGAAAACGGTTGCAAGTGATTTTTCTTTCGTGACGAAACGGTGGCATGAAATTGGATAATGCTGATCTAGAATCTGTTGGCACGACGTGAATCTTTACGCTGTCGATATTGGCAGCTACCACCAGAGCGCGGGATTGCATCAGCAACGTGAGCTACTGAGAAGCACGTTTTGGATCAATAACTGAAGACGAGCGAAAAGCACATCGGCGAAGGGATATATAGCAACAGAGCTCGGGTGTCAGGAGCTACATTAGGTAAGTTGAGTCGTGTTCTGAAAAGCGATCTTTCAATTGAAGGGTATCTACTTTGGGTCGATTTCGTGGGGGGCAACAGAATGCCGTATTGAAACTGATACAATGTTTCAATTTCCACATGGCCGGAAAGTGGGTTAGAATTCTCGATTTCGCGATGTTGTAGTTGTTCTGAAATTTCCTACCAATTGACAACCAAACAAGGGCTACTTATGATAGACGATGTTTCGATATCGTCCCTCACCTTCCATTCGTCCATATCTGTCTGATCTAAATGCGCTTGCAATCTGTGAAATTAATACAAGACACCAACTGGAAGCAGTATCGTCCACCTTCCCCGATCTGTCCGATAGTAAACTAAGCCTGGAAGTAGCTGGTAGGGAGCAAGCGGAAAGGCTAGAGTCGGAACGACGGCAAACGACACGATAATGATAATGGTGCATCGTTTCGTCTGAGGCCAAATGTCACAAGCCCATCAACTGGATTACAAAACAGCTTCCTTCTACGTAGGTTCGTCGGAGGTCCTCGAACAACAACAGCACATGAAAGGATTTCACGCATTCACACATCTGCTATGTGTGTGTGTGTCTGTTTGCTTCCATGCCTATTTGCTATTTGACCAGTGGATTCGGGTCACTTCCAGCAGTGGGGGAGGATTAGAAATGATTATTTTAAGGAACGGCAGTCAAGTGTTTTATCGAAATTGCTCGCTTACATCAACCGACGATGACTACTCGAACTCGAATTCCGACGATTACGGTTCGGAAGAGGGTTGGCTGTGTGATGGCACATCCTTCGGAGTGTTAAAGAAAGGATGACCTTAGTTGGAAAGGTTCTCCTTCTGCTGCCATTGCGTTGGAAATAGGCGAAGTAATTAATTAACGGAAGAGGTTAAATTCGACGAAATGATGATGGCATTTCTTGGCGAAGGAGACAAGAGAACGGTCGGACGGTCGGACGGTCGGCTGGGGTAATGTTCAGAAGAATTTGTTTACGGCAAACGATAATGGCACAACGCGACGGTAATGGACCGGGGCAATCGCTAGTAAATTATAGGGACGTGTTATTTGGATTGGTTGGAATTGAACTTTGATGGTTGCCAAACATAGTTGGGATAATTTCTCCGCGACGGCTGTTTGATGTACTTTAAGGAACAGCAACTATTGATCTCGTTTACGAATAGGAAAATAGATTTGAAGAATGTGTTGATATCTTGATGCTATTTGTAATGTTGTTAACGGTGTTAGTTATAAACTAGTCGTGAAATAAATAGTTGGAGAAGAACCTCAAGTTTATACGGAATAAAATGGTAATAGAGCATTATATTATGGTTATTGTAGATTGGCTCCCTATCTAATTCAATTATCTGAATATCAAAAAACCCAAGTAACATTGCCAACACTATCCAGCTTTATTAAGTTTTATTGAAGTTTTATGAAAACCACTGGAAATCATTTTGGTTTTATTATGGCAGTAGGAGGTGCCAATAGGTTTCAAGTTTTAGACAAGTGTATCAGAACCTGCACAGCTTCCTTACAACGATCTTAAAAGCTTGTCTTCCAAAGTTCCTTTTACTCCTATCAAAGGTTTAACTTTGACATTATGAACTCGAAAAATGCTGTTTTGAAATGCCGTTTTAGGACTCATGCAAATTACATAGCTTATTATGGTCAGTTGAAAAAGCATTTTAAAACCATTTTGCCTCCAATAAATACATTAAACGGCAGATTGGCATTGATGAAAGTCTCCAAATGACCAAATAGTTTTAAAGTAGCCATTACCAAGATAAATGGGCTGCTTTTGCCAAAGTGTGGTTTCTCCCGATCGCCAAATAATTGAAATCTGGAAAAATATATGTGCACCATATTTTAAATGTAATGCAAACGATCAGAGACCAATTTTTGCATTATTTAGATGACTTTATTGAATTTTTTCAGGAAATTCATGATCAATCTATCGAATATATTTGTTTCAAATTTGTTTTTGTTGATGTGAACTCGCATAATCTCCGAGGCGCATTAATTTCCGGCTCTAATCGTGCCAATATTCACCATTACATTAAATGCGCATATGATTTGGAGCATGATTTGCTATAAAAAAAACTTAGTATGTTATGGATATTTTGCTATAATCAAAGTTTTCCGCAACACTAGAACTTTTTTCTTAGATATAATATTATTTACTGCAAAAAGAATCAGAAGAGCAGACAATCGCACAAAGCAGAACAACAAAAACCAACCACGATATCGCCGTGAAGTTCGAAAGCTGTGGCCATTCGGCCTTATCCTGGTTTTGATGGCGGCCAATAGGTTTTATGAAGGTTCTCAAGTGGTCATTACATCTTTCACTAGAACATTTTCAAAATTTCTATGGTCTTGTAAAGGTTTTATAAATTTGTTTTCACAACCGTCTGTGGACCGGAGTGGGTCTTTTTGTACACATTTCGGCTTAAAAGATATTTGAAATTTCTGAAATCGAAATTTTCTCTCTCTTAGAAATACATGAAATGTCAAGATATGGTGTTACCTCGGAAAAAAAAAATGTTTTGGAAAAAACGGCTCACTGGAACTTTTGCAGAAACACCTTTTATATGATACCCGGTTAACCAATAATCAATTCCAAAGCGTCTTTACGGCAGCATATCAAGCAACTAAGTCGCCTTAAATGCAACATAAATGCCACTTTTGGCCCCATAAAAGGCTGCTCTACTGCAATGCTATGATAATGCTTCATTTATGCTATTTTGCATTCGAAATGCTTATTACAGGCTACAAGCATTTAAATAGCATTTGAAGCCCAACTTTGCAACAGATAGCATTCAAGATGCTGTTATAATGCTAATATAATGCTTGTAGCATCTGAAATGCAGATTTAGGGTGATTTTCTGCATATGCTAATGTTTATTGATTACCTGGGTAGTAAAACACCGAATGAAATCAATGCTATAGTTCACTATGATATAGCCATTATAGATATCTATATTATAGTACTATGAGATTCGAGACACGGTTTGGTAAAAGTATGAGATATGAAGTAATAGTAGCTTTGTAGTAGAAATCTCTGTTTTTCTTTGTAGTCGTAGGTATTCAGTTGCTATTAAAAATTTAATTCGGAAGTAATCATGAGCACATTCGGTAGCTATGAACAGAGAATGAAAAAATTGCTGCTGTTGCTGCGTACATCATATTGAAAAGGTTGGACAAAACGATAAACTTGAAAAGTCTGAACAAATTCGTTGATTGCTCAGCCTTGAAGGATTGGAGATTGAGGCTTACCTGCCGAAGGTTCTAGGTTATGAAAATCCTGATTACTATTTCAGGGAAACTCTTCAGAGAAGTTCAAGGAAGTTCTTCAGAAAAGATAATGCAAGTTTTTTTTAGAGAAATTCGTTGAACTTCCTTAGAGAAATTCAAGGAAGAATCGGAATTTCTGAAAGAGAAGTTCAGAGACGTCTTTTAGAGAAATTCGAGGAAGTTCAACAAAGTCTGTGAAGTTCCCCAATGGAATTTCTTCTGAGGAATTTCAGGGCAGTTCTTCAGAGAACTACATGGAAGTCTTTAGAGGAACGTCATGGAAGTTCTTCAGATGAACACCAGGAAAGTTTTCCTCAGAAATTCAGAGAAATTCTTCATAGAAGTTCAAGGAAGTTCTTTAGAGAATTTCAGAGATGTTCTTCAGAGAACTTTAGGGAAGTTCTTCAGAAAACTTCGGTGAAGTTCTGCAGATAACTTAAGGGAAGTTCTACAGAGAACATCGAGTTAAATTCTGTACAGAATTTCTGGGAAGTTCTGCTGAGAACTTCAGGGAAGTTTTGCAGCGAATTTCAGATAAGTTCGGGAAAATTCTTTAGGGAATTTCAAAAAAGTTCTTCAGAGGAACGTCAGGGAAGTTCTTCAGAGAACTTCAAGGAAGTTCTTTAGAAGACCCTTACCTTACCAATCAGACTAAGGCCGGCGTGGCCTCTGGCTGCATGCTAGAAGTTGTCTCCATTCTATTCGGTCCATGACTGTTACTCGCCAGCCTCGCTGTCTGCGGAGGGTCCGCAGGTCGCCTTCACTTGATTGATCCACCTTGCTCGTTGCGCACCTCTTCTTCTTGTACCTGTCGATTCGTTATCGAGAACCATTTTCACAGGGCTGTCGTCCGACATTCTTACGACATGCCCAGCCCATTGTAGTCTTCCGATTTTTGCGATGCGTACGATGGGAGGTTCTCCAGCAACTGGTGCAATCCGTGATTCATTCGCCTCCTCCATGTTCCGTCTTCCATCTGCACTCCATCGTAGATGGTACGCAGCACCTTCCGTTCAAAGACTCCAAGGGTGCGTTGGTCCTCCGCTAACAATGTCCATGTTTGGTGGCTGTAGAGAACTTTTTTTTAGCATTAAGCTTCTCCATTTAATTTCAACTACCGCTTACAGACGATAGCGTAGTTTCGTCTACAATGCAGACTTCTTCAGTGTCTGTACTAATAACTCGACTACGAATAAGTCGAGTTATTAGTACGAGATACTGAAGAAGTTCTGCACATTGTAGACGAAATACGCGTATCTGTCGAAGATAAGCAAAGGTAGTTGGAATTATATCGGAGATTACTAATTTTTTCTTCTAATTTATAGTTACAAGTATTCCACTAAACAACTCAAACCCTCTAGGATCTCATTTCAAGCTTATTGCTTGACACATTAGCTTAGTTGCTTGCTCACAACTTAGTGTTTTAAATGCACTTCCAAAGTTATTAATTGAGAGCTTTCGATGCCAGGTACCATTTTTGCAGTGGTATGATTGTGTGGCAAGTACAATCATACGCTATGCCCAGGGAGTCGAGAAGTTTTCCTTAACGAAAAATTCCTAGACCAGACCGGGAATCGAACCCAGCCACCTCCAGCATGCTGTTGCTTTGTAGCTGCGCCTTTACCGACTGAACTAAGGGAGGACCCGTAGAGGAGGCCGTAGAGAACTACCGGTCTAATTAACGTCTTGTAGATGGTCAACTTTGTGGTTCGGCGAACTTTGTTCGATCTTAGCATCCTTCGGAGTCCAAAATAGAAAAATCACAAGAACTGCAGGGAAATTCTTAACAGAAATTCAGTGACGTTCTTTATAGAAGCTCAAAGAACTTAGGTGAAGTTCTTCAGAGAATTTTGGTGAAGTTCTGCAGAGAACTTCTGGAGAAGTTCTTCAGGAGAACTTCTAGATAATTCTTCAGAAAAGATTGGGAAATTTCTTCAGGGAATTTCAGGAAAGTAATTTCAAGTCAGTTCTGCAATGGAATCTCTTCAGAGTTCTTCAAAACAACGTCAGAGAAGTTCTTTACAGAAATTAAGGGAATTTCTTCAGAGAGGTTCAGGGAAGTTCTTCAGAGAAATTCAGATAATTCTTCAGAGAAGTTTGGGAAAGTTCCTCAGACAATTTCAGGAAAAAAATTGCTAGGCAGTTCTCCAATGGCATTTCTTCAGAAGAATTCTGGGGCAGTTCTTCAGAGAACTACTAGGAAGTTTTTCACAGGAACGCCAGGGAAGTTCTTCTCCAAAATTCAGAGAAATTCTTTATAGATGTTCAGGGAAGTTCTTCAGAAAACTTCGAAGATGGTTTTCAGAGAACTTTGGGGAAGTTCTTCAGAGAATTTTAGATAATTTTTCAGATATGTTCGTGAAAAATTCTGCAGGGAATGTCAGAGAAGTTCTTCTGCAGGGAAGTTCTTTACAGAAGTTCAGGGACGTTCTTTATAAATGTTCAAAGAAATTCGGAGATGTTATTCAGAGAACTTAGGTGAAGTTCTTCAGAGCATTTCAGGGAAGTTCTTCAGAGAAGTTAATGGAAGTTATTTAGAGTAATTCAGGGAAGTTCTCTAGAGAAGTTCAGGAAAGTTCTTCAGAGATGTTAATGCAAGTTTTTTAGAGAAATTAATTGAACTTCATTTGAGAATTTCAGGGAAGTTCTTCAAATAAGTTATTCAGAGATCTTCAGGACAGTTCTACAGAGAACTTCAGAAAACTTCAGGGAAGTTTTTTAGAGAATTTCAAAGAAGTTCGGGTATTTCTTCTGAGAAGTTCAGGAACTCTTCAGCAAAATTCAGATAATTCGTCAGAAAAGTTTGAGAAAGTTCTTCAGTCTATTGCAGGAAAGTAAATTTAGGGAAGTTCTCAGGAGGAATGCCAGGGAAGTTCTTCAGAGGAACGTCCACGGAACTCTTCAGAGAAATTCAGGAAGTTCTTTATAGAAGCTCAGGGATGTTTTCAGAGAACTTTGGAGAAGTTCTTCAGAAAACTTTGATGAAATTCAGCATATAACTTCAGGAACATTCTTCAGAGAAATTCAGATAATTCTCCCGTGAAATTTGGGAAAGTTCTGTAGACAATTTCAGGAAAGTAATTTCAGGGAAGTTCTCCAATGGAATTTCCTCAGAGGAGTTCCAGGGCAGTTCTTCAGAGAACTATAGGGAAAATTTTTAGAGAAACGTCAAGGAAGTTCTTCAGAGGAACGCCAGTGAAGTTCTTCACAAAAAGTCAGGGAAGTTCTTTATAGAAGTTCAGAGAAATTTTTCATAGAAGTTCAGGGAAGTTTTTCAGAGAACTTCGGAGATTTAGAGGTTATGTTCTGTAGGGAATGTACAGTTCTTCAGAGAAATACAGATAATTCTTCACAGAAGTTCGGAAAAGTTCTTCAGCGAATTTCAGGGAAGTTCTCCAGTTGAATTTGAGTTCAGTTCGGGAAAGTTCTTCAGATGAATTTCAGGGAAGCTCTTCAGAGAACTACAGAGACGTTATGCAGAGATCTTATTGGAAGTTCTTCAGAGATCTTCTTGGAAGTTCATCAGAAATCTTCTTGAAAGTTCTTCAGAGAAGTTCAGGAAAGTTCTTCTGAGAAGTTCAGGGATATTGCTTAAATTCATTGCTTTGAGTTTTCACAATATTTGGTTCTGAGAGTAGAAAAAATTGAATGAAATTGAAATGACAAATACGTGATATACCCATAGCAACGTGAAATCACTACCACCCATAGCAACAAGCCAGCAGAACAAGACCAACCACCAACAACCATAGGAACACATCAGCATAATCGAATCGCGCCACAGTACAAGGTCTAGTGGCACGCCAGAGCCCAGTGAATTGTCCTGTCAGCGGAAATAATTTTACAAATAGCCGATCGACCCTTCGATCGTACTCTTTTCAAGTAAGGAAGTGTTAGAAGTAAGAATGTGCGTGAACTCAAATCGATATTTTAAGAATCATTATGTACGTAGTGTAAATGAAGTAGCGATCTTATTATTTTAAATTTAAACAGCCACAAAACCCCGTTTCCATGATCTTCGTTAAGTATTTTGTTTTTGAAATTTTGATTGTAAATTTCTACGCTTTCTGCTTTCTTTCTGAAATAAGTGCCCAAATTTTTGGGGGAAAATTTCTCTGAGAGGAGAATAAAGGAAAATGGAATTGAGAAATTATTCCAAAACTTGCCTTCTCTGCTCTTTGGACAAAATTCCTTCGAACTTTTGGAGAAGTTTTGAAAAATTCTTGGCAAAATCCCCCAAAGGTTCTGGAAAGTGTTCTTCTTGTGACGTTTTCTCCAATCTTTTTTCCGAAATTTGTCAGGATCCCTGGAGTTAGTTCCTTAGTATTTCTGCAGTGTGATCTAAATTTTGTAGTAAGCTCCTTGTAAAAATTACGGAAAGGTGTTGTTCATATCTTCAAAACTCTTCTGAAATTCTTGAGAAGGTTTTACCGGGAATTTCTCCGATACTCGGATGGAAATTTGGTTATAATTTTGTAGGAAATTCCTTAAAATTTCAAGAAAACGTTAAGGAGCATATTTGAATGAAATTTTTCTGAACTTCTCGAGGAAGTTCCTTTGAAATTTTTGGGAAAGTTTTCAGAACTTCTTTACGAAATTGCACAGGATTTATAAAATTAAATCCTCAGAACTTCTGCCGTTAGTCGCGGAAAACTTCAAGTTGATGGCTTGGGGGCTACCCCGACGTAGTGGTTAACATCCATAGCTCACACGCTAAAGTTACGAGTTCGAATCTCACCCCCAGACAAGTTACGAAAATACCCAAAAGATATATGAGCGACTACGATTTCGATGATCAACGAATTAAAATTTTAAAATTTTCGTAGGGAGAATGTTGTTCAGTAAAAAAAATCCAATGTTGTTCAGAAAACATATATAAATCACTGGGAGAGGTCCCGCAGAAATTTCCGATAAAAGCCTGTGCACTCCTAAAGCAATTTCCTTCAGTTTTGTGAGAAAAATCCTAAAAAAATCTAAAGAATCTTTAAATCCTCAGGTCAAAATTCCTTATTTCTAAATAGAATAGAATTCCTTCGAAATACTCGAGAAAGTTTCTCAGAACTTTTGGAAACTTTTTTGAAATTTTTGTCGATATTATTAAGAATTTTCAACAGGAATTCTGAATTTCTGGAGTAAGTTTATGGAATATTTGAAGTCAATTCCTTCTCCAAACATTGCTCCAGAGGAATTCCTTAAAATCTTCCGGCAAAAGATCCTTAAATCTTCCAGAATTTCTGAATACTTCAATAGAACCTCTATAGTATGGCCTTTCATATAAGTTTTAAAGAGGTTTTTTTTATATCTTTTTGAAATAGATCAGATGGTCAAATATTTAGTTCCACCGAGTTACGGGAAGAACATTTCACAAATTTGAAGGGAAATTTCGTTAAATTTCTGGAGCAAATTTTTCAAAAAATTTTGAAAGATGTTCATGAGAATTCTCGGATAAATTTCTTCTGAACTACTCGAAAAAGTCCCTTTGAACTTCTGTGGTATATTTTTTGGATTCCATGATGATATTGCCTAGAATTTCTAAAACTAATTCCTGAAAACATTTGGTGTGAGTTTCTGCTTTTCAAAATTTTTGGAATGAAATCTCAAAACCAAAGAAAGTTGTTTACGCAATACGTCAATGTTGTTCAAACCGTATTCCAATACAGCTGGAAATCTTAACAATTTGCTGGGTTTTGCAGAACTTTCTAAGGAAGTTGCGTTGCACTTCTTGAGAAAAATTCTAGGAATGATCTTTAAACTCTTCTGACGCAAGTTCCTTCAGACTTCTGGATGGATAGATTAAGCGGTTTTACACCTAAAATCACAACATTCACGGTGAATCGCTGCTCAGTGTATTTTTCCTATCTTTTAACTCACTCTCGCAAACTTACCTTGCTGGGGGCGACCCCGGCGTATTGGTTAACATCCATACCTTTCACGCCTAAGTCACAAGTTCGAATCTCACCCCCGGAGAAGTTACGAAAATGCCCAAAAGTGGTGTTTGACTGACTACGACTGGAGATGAACCAGCCCGAGGCTGAAAATCTCGATAATCAAGACAAAAAAAAAACTTACCTTGCTATTTCAAAGCCCTTAAGCAAGTGATGTTGCCAACGGTCAACGTTTCGCAAAGGTATGCCCAGGAGGTCAAGGCAAGAATTGAATTACATCAATACAAGATTCTAACTGAAATGAACGGCAGCAAACTGTTGGAAGCTTTACATGGAGGCGTTGGCCAGAGACAGTTGTTGTATGATGGATGACGAAACAAACGTCAAAACCGACCTCCCACAAATTCCAGGACAGGAGTTTAACACCAGAAAAGATAAATTCAAAGTGGATAATTGCTTCGGAAATGGATGATCGTTGGCAGGCACCTTTGGAAAGTAAAGTGAAGTTTTCGTCACAACAGGCACCATCAATGTTGAAATTTACAGGACTGAATGCCTCCAAAAACGTATTTTGCTACTTTTTGGGGCAGCACAATGACAAACCACTATTTTGTCCTGATTTAGCTTCAGGTCACTACTTTATAAGCGTGCTGAAATGGTAGGAGACTGTTCCGGTGCATTTTGTCCCCGACGACATGAATCCACCAAATTGCCCTGAGCTACGTCCAATCGAAAATTATTGGGCCATGATGAAACGGCAACTCAGAAAAACCAAAAAGAAAGCAAACGATGAAATTGATTATGATTTTTGTTTTGACAGGTCGTCTTCTCGATTGGAATAAAATGGCGTTGTTTACTTCACAAAATATTCAAATAATTTTTCTTGATTAAAAAGAGTTTACGTTATTTTTAGACAGGAAAACTTATATCCTAGAGAATCTCACCAACTACCTCCCCTTTTTCTTGAGAAAATCTCTCCAAGAAGATTTTCTGAAGAAAGTCTTCAGAACTTCCCAAAATATCTAGATTAAGTCCTTCTCAAAATGTTTGAGGGATTTCTTGAGTAAGCCTTCTCAACATTATTGGGAAGGTTTCTCATATCATCTCTAAAAGCATCCCTGGACATCCTTTTTAGAAAAATTTTAGTCTAACGGAGAATGATCCAGTTAGTCCGAACATTTTTTGCAAAACATCTTAAATTTCAGTATGTCTTCGGGTTATTTCTTACAAAATTCTGAAGGAATTTTTTCCTGTTTCTTTGGAAAATAAACTTCACGAAAATCTGAATACTGAGCTTTTGTTAATGAGTCTACTTCAATTCTGGAGAAATGGCGCCTGCTTGTTTGGAGGAAAACTTTTGTTTTCCTTTCAGAAGGTTCTTTCATTTTTAAAAGAAAAGTGTGAAGAGCGTTCTACGATAACAAAGAAAATTCTCTTAGGTCATTGAAACAAATCTCAGAGTATCCTTGAAAGGAGTCGATATATATAAAGTAATTCCATTGGGGAGTTTGAATTTATTCTCTCTGATGGTTTCGAGCAACTTCAATGTCCAGAGAAAGTATTTCAGCACTCAGCTCTTCTAAAGTTGATTCAAATGGATTTTTGAAAGCAATCCTCTGGACTTATGTTGGGTGACCATGTGAGCTTTGAAAGATGTCCAGATTCACACGTCAACTCATATTACACGAGCGTTAAAAAATCTATTTATTTGAGGTCGTACCTTTGCGTAGGACCACAAATCTCTCATAATATGTTGTAGCAACTTCATTGTGACGTGATTGAGTTGCAGTTATTTTGACTACTTTACAACAAGTGTGCTACACCGTTGAGGTTCTGTATGAAAAATACTATGACTAATTTTGACAGCTGTTTAGTGTCAATGTGTTGCTTGCCTTGTCATAGGCGTAGCTCGTATTTCAAATAGGGTGGGGCGAGCTTAGTTTTGTTAGAGCGAGAGAGAGAGAGAGAAAGAGAGAGAGGAGGAGAGAGAGAAGTGGGGGAGAGAGAGAATTACATTCGTTTTGTTTTGTTTGTTTGTTTCGTTTAATTACATGCTGGAAATTTATTATACTCTCTTTTAAAAAACTTTCGAATGTCCATTTTTGGTACTTCTAGATAAAAGTGGATCATAAAAGTGGATGGCTTGCGTATGTATTCTATCCGGTGATCAGTTTTGTTATGAAGAATCTTCTGTTTATAAACACGCGCAGAGCCATCACTTATTATGCCGGTCTTCTTCTAAGCTCTCCACTGATTGCTTGTCGATCTGACAAATTTAGAAGACGTCTGCATTGAGTTATCTCAAATTATAATAATCCATCCAATATATCACAAAACATTGCGATTGATTGAGCGGATTGGAGATATTGAAATCATTTTGTGTAAGATCAAGTCTCTCCCGGCTAGTATTAAACCAATGAGTATGGACATCAATAGAAACATAAAGGTGCCAGAAAGCAAGACATGCATCTACAGACTTTTTTATTTTACGAAATCTCTCAATTGCAATTTTTAATTGATTAGCATTAATTGTTTTTAAGAAACTTCAATTTGATTGATACAGATATTAGTTACAGTAGTGCAATACATTGAAGGATACAGTAGTAAAAACTGAAAGTTACGAAAAAAGAGTTTGGTTCGAGCATCTGCTTTGAAGGGTTGTGACGATGCTGTATTACGCACAATTTTTCTATCGAGCATGGTGCGTTTCGTATTGTTTCGGTTATCTATAATTCGGTGATACGAATGATCGAGTGAGCACAGTAAAAAAACAGCAAAGCGCCTCTCAAGCATTAATAAAATTAAATTTGTCACACCATCACACTATGTTAGTGACTCCAATAGCATCCTTATTATTGGTTTAACTTGGTTCAAATCGGATTTTCAGCATTATAAAAAATTACTTTGTTTTTCCATTACACTTTGTGTGTGGCCCCAATAACATCCTTACTGTTGGTATAAATCGATTCAAATCAGAAATCGGTACAAATATTTAAATAATTTACTTAACGAAGCGTGAATTAAGCTTATCGTTTACCAAAACAGGGATCGCCAACCAATCTTGTTAATCAACATCCCAGTGATTTCTGGTGGAAGTGCGGCGGTGGTCTCGGCTTCCAATAAAACGTCAAAATAAACATCAACACATTGGTACCCTTTCCTTATTTGACCAATATTTGGACAATGCCAGCGACGTTATCGCCATAGTTTAGGATCACCAGTTTTACACATTGAGCATGAATGCACCATCTGTTGATCTTCGGTGTAATAACTGATCTGGCTGGAACGGAATAACAACCTCGGGCGGTCAATCATGCTCATTATCTTGCTCATGCTCATAAAAACGGATAAATTCTTTCAATAAGATAAGACAACTGCAACTTCTCGCTTAACCTAGCTTGCTGTCTTGCTTTCTCTCACGCTGAATCAAACTGTAAGATATGATCACCATATATTTTCAATAATACTAAACTACAGTACCGTAAAACGGGGTAACATTGATCGGTTTGGCCCATATAATGAATAGTTCAATGAATTATTTTTCGTTGATACTTTTTCTAACTATCAGCTATGTTTCTTACTCTAAAATTGTTTGGGTTCTGAAAGCTATAGCATTGGTTTGAATATTCAGATTTTTGGTTAACCAAGATCTGAAAATTTAATTGAGCATAGCTTCTTCCACTTTCAAATAGCGGGAGAAAAAGCAATCAATGCTTATATAATAACTTACATTCTATTTAATAAAAAATCTTATGGATGTCCACTTTTTACGCTTTTTTTCTACAACTTGTTACAAAATCGAAGCAACTTCGCGTAATTTGGCTTTTTCATTTAGGCAAAGGAGCAATCTGACAAACATGCCAACCAACACAGCATCGTCATATTTGGTTACAGAGACTTGATTGTGACTTAATTGAGTAGCATTGGAGTAACATCAACTGTTTTTAACAACACCCTGCAATACAGGGCACTCTCAGGGGCACAGTTATACACCGCGCATCATAGAACGGATGTCCCAAATTCGGAAAAATCGATTTATTTTCGAAAAATTTGGAAAAAAGGTGTTGGTTTGGCAAGAAATTTGCCAGTGCGGTATGAAATCGACACCTTTTTTAACTACTGCAAATGTGAACGCCGAAATGTATCAGAAGGAATGCCTGCAGAAACTTACTAATTCTGCCACCAATCCGAAAACACAAAGGTTCAACGCGGTTTTTGGTCTGATTTGGCATGCTGCCACTATGCGCGTGTCACCTTGGATTGGTATGAAGAGAACAATGTCCAATTTGTAGAAAAGGCGATGAATCCTCTAAATTGTCCGCAAATAAGGCCTATGAGAAATTTTGGGCTTTGATGAAAGGAAAGCTGCGGAAGAAGGCTAGAGGAGCAGATGACATCATCAAATTAAAAAAAACTGGGTAAACGTAAGCAAAACCATCGACGGAATGGCTGTGCAAAACCGGAAAAGTTACGAAAATACCCAAAAGGCATTTGAATGACTACGACGGGAGATGAACCAGCCCAGGGCTGAAAATCTCGATAATAAAAGAATGAACAAAGAACAATGTAAATAAAACATATTGAAATACAACAATTTTTAGGTGTACTCATAACTAACGATACTTCCTTAGAGCCCCAAAACAAAAAATAAAGTATAAAATGATTGAAATTTTAATTGTGCAGGATTGCTTTAATGCTTATGGCATCAGAATCGTTTCGCAGAAATCAACTCACCATTCCACCCAAAGGTATTCTACCGGTGATTTCTCTAACGATACAATTGTGCTAAATTTCTTATGTAAATATAAACAATCTGCCTTATCAACTAAAAAAACCCCTCTTTTTCGAATTTCAATAATCTGCTCGCTATATTTTCATCAAATAAAATCGGCTGAAAATCTATCGTAAGCACTTTAGGTCATTCAATTTGCAACGAGCACTTCTTCCAAACAACTTCTTCTCGCCAGTGAAGGAAAGGAAAAGTGAATGAGTTCATAAACTTGAAGAAAAACGGCAGCGATAAATGAAACGTTTATGATACATCTCGTCTAAGTGATTCATAAACAAATCATTTTCCAAGAATTGCTCGAGTCGGGATACCTTATCGCTTTCCCCACCTTGCCTTTATCCTTACCCGCTCATATCACTTCCCTAACTCCCAGCATACAACATTTTCCAGGAAGTTTTCCTTTCGATAAGCATTTCTCAGAGTCGGCCCACATTCCGTCATGTATGTTCGTTTCATCTTAAAACGTTCGTTGGAACCATTAAAAATCCTATTCCTCCGCGTAGGTGCTGAGCTGCTCGAAGGCTTGTCATCATAAAAACATATTTCGATAAATCGAAAACGCTTCCCCGGCGTCGCTCCACCGGTGGAGGGCGAAGGCCTCAAACTCGCTGCAGATCGATTTAATGCCTTGATTTCCCATCATACCGCCCTCGTGATGTGTCGAGTCGCTCTTGCTCCTCTGGCAACGGCGATGACGACTCCATAGGCTGCTATGTTACGGGAATTGTCTTCATGAAGCCGACCATCGACGCACGACAGGAAGGATTCGGAGGTGGAAAAAAGAATGATCAAGGGCGACACTGATAAAAGCTTTCCTTCCGCATCCTTTCGAACGTCTTATTTTGCTGCTCGCTGCTCCGCTAAGTGGATGGCAAACTTTAAATCAATATTGACTGAGATTCTCCAGCACAGAGCACAGAATGATGAACAGCAAGTGGTCGTGGGAGACGATGCGTGAGTATGACGATCAAAAAGGGGAAAAATTCATTCGACTTTCAGTTTCGTGTGAATTCACCCAACTTAATTGGAGATTTGACAACCAGCCTAATCAGCTGCATATTATAGTTGAAGAATTTATGTTCATATTTATGCAATTTTGTAGCAGAAACTAAGCTTTCCTCTCACTCGAACGCATCGTCGTCGTCGTCGCCGGAGGTGAAGGAGAAGGAGCAGAAAAAAAGTAAGAAGATAGGGAATCGAAATGATGAAGCAATCACGATGCTACTACTACTGATGCCATCGTCTGTTTCAAGTTATTTTCCACCATCTGCTGCGATTTCGAGGGCGACCGATTCATTCGACGAGTCAGGCAACAATCTTTCAATACCCAGTGATTTGATTGGAACAGTTTCTCCCTGAGCAGTCTGCGCTGTCCACAAAGATACTAACTGAACTGAAGGACGCCGGAGAAGCGGCAGCTGATGCGAAGAAATTAAATAAAATCGAAGAAATTAATTTTAATTTAATCAATTGAATTTGAGCGCAATTGCCCCGGCGGATATGAGCGGACGATGAGAGCAGGAAGTTTTGTTGATAGCACGATAGGAAAAGTGGATTGTTGCCTTTCTGGAAGGGGAAGTTGTAAGGGAAGGGATTCAGTTGAGTGGTTGGGAATTTTAAGGGATTCATCAGAATTTTGATATTGGAATTCAGCATGAGAGTATACCATGTGTTAGTATTTCAAATGCACTATTCTAGGCTTTTTGTTGTTTGTTGTTGTTTTATTCATTTTGAGCAATTTGTCTCGCTCATAGTATAACAAAGCCCAGCCTTTCCGGTCTAGTATCGGTGTGCTGTTTTTGTTATATTTGCTTTAATATACATACACGTGAAATAATACACACACATTTAATGGCAAAAATTCATGGACAATTTCACAAAATACTGATGTGTTCACCGATTAACAGAACCCTCTGAGAAACAGAAATGAAGTTTATGTGACAAATAAAAAGTATGTGTGGCGACACATATCGGTTATGTGTACACAAATGAAGTATGCGTTGTTACAAATGGCTGTAATTTATTGATCGTATTGCAAAAAATCATGTGTGGGACAAACAGATATAATCATTGCTTTTATATTAGTGTAGAGTTTCACCGTGACGCCACGGACACTAGCTGAGGGCAACTTCATTGCTAAATTCATCGACTTGGTTTGGCCAAAAAGGCAGAGTACACTGTAACTCTACTGTCTGTGATCCCGGTAAATGCTCTCGAGCTGTGTCTCAAGGTCAGCTTACTACCGGGTAATCTGGAGTATCGACACTCAAGTAATAGACCGGTCAGCGATAGTAATCTGGCACAGTTGATGCTGCTCCAAAACAACCGCCAAATCGTATGTGAAATGTTCTGTTTTGGATTACAGCACGGCGGCACGTTGGCCGGTCTATATCTGGAGGGGCGCTAGCTTGAACCAAAAGCGTGCGGATACTACTGTCACCTGATTATGTTTTTTTGAGAAATGAGTACTATGATGCAAAATGGTGGCTTTATTGAAAGAACTATTGGGTGGTTTGGTTTGGTGGAAAATGGCTATTATTGTGGATGTGGTGTAAAGTAGGTGGTTTTATCGTCTACAAACGTACCGGTCATGACTGGAGTTGATGATGAAGATGATCTAGGACTGCTTCCCCAACGTTGGGCGAGCGCTCGCTGCTGCACGGCGGACTTATCGATCCACGAACTATGATGGATTCGGTCAGCTATTGATCTCAAAGTTGGCTGATAGATGGTGTGAGGAAGTGAATTCGTTGGCGCGTGAAATCACTGTTTCCTCCCAGGCGTCGTCCCTCATAGGCTGATATCGGCAGAGCCCAGGCAAGGCCGGAGTGACTTTGCCAAGAGGGGAAGTCTCCTTTGCAGTTAGGGAGGATTCCCGAGACAAATTGCTTCTTGACAATTGTCAAGAGCGAATATCGTCAACGGAGAAGATCGGGGTGTCTACCAAAACGGTAATACAAAAGGTTCTGAATTGAACTTTAACAACGATCTCAGTCGAACTTTATTAGCGACCACTCACTACTTCAGCTTAGACACCTTTCACACGCGAACGCCTGAACAGTTCTCCCAGTAGTTCCCCACGTACATGGAACCTCTCCCGACTTTACTGTTATACAATTTGCATTTACTGTTTACTGTTACTGTTATACAATTTACAATTTTTTTTTTCATATCCATACTAACAAATTACATTAGCGAAACTAGGAGAATTTAAAATTAACACCTCATTTGATCACTTTAAAAAATATAAAAATTAAAACATTGAAAACATGCTCGAGCACTCGACACTGAAGAATTCTGTAAGAAGCAAACGAAATAGATCTTTTTGCCAAAAGATAAGCTTCCTCTAGTAGAGTTTAAAGGAATTTGCAGGCGTTTGAATGTTTTATTTTTTATTTTTTTTAAAGTGATCAAATGAAGTGTTAATTTTTAATTCTCCTAGTTTTCCAATCACAACCGATACGGTCAAAACTGTCAAAAGCGTTTTTTAAATAGTGTTTTAAAAAAAGTGAAAGTGAAATTACATTACTGAACTATTTCCTTAACCCTACTAACCAACACAAAACAAATGTATAAAGACGTAACACTACATTTAAAATAATAAGCACAAATAAAAAATCACACGAATTCTGTAACAAACGGTTACAACACGCTATTTCCAAACAACTCAGATTTGAGTACGATTGACTCAAATTTGTCGGAAGTATGGCCACTCAAAAGTGAGTAAAGATTGATAATTAGTAAATATCGATCGAATTCAAGTCGATGTTGACCGTTTGTCATCTTACCTTTACGAACTATCTCTACTCACTTTTAAGTAACCAAATTTCCGATGAATTTGTGTCAATCGTAATTAATTTTGGGTTGCTCAGAAATAGCGTGTAAGTAATTCTTGAATACACGGCGACAGATAGCTATCCATTGATTATGGAATTTTCTGAGTTTTCAATGAAACATCAGCAAGTCTTCTTTTATTTCGTATTTTTA
Organism: Aedes japonicus; assembly: GCA_034211315.2. Classification (NCBI taxonomy): domain Eukaryota; kingdom Metazoa; phylum Arthropoda; class Insecta; order Diptera; family Culicidae; genus Aedes; species Aedes japonicus. The sequence goes on along the minus strand of JASCZW010002074.1, from coordinate 220,802 downwards.
TTACTTCTGCATCATTTGCATTTTAATCATAATTGATTACTTTTGTGTTTCCGACCGTATTTAAAAATTACCCTTTGGCCAATGTCAAATAAATTGAGGGTATATTCCTGGTCCAAACTTCTATGTGTTGGTTGCCGTTTGCTACAGAACTCGATGCGTAAGTTTTGCGATTTCTCTTTATCGATTCTCTCTTTCGTTCATGTTTTGGAAAGCATAATATTTTGCTTTGTTAATTTTTTGTAGATCTAACAAGACTTAACCTTCCTTTATCCAACCACAACTTAAAGTACTCCCTAACTTGATTCAATCGGTGAAGAAAAATTCGATAAATGCAGTTAAGCCCTTACGTTGCATCTATGAATAAATCCTGTCCACGTTAAACTTCGGACGTCATTATAAAGCAGCAAAAGAAATTGCACATAATTCCACAAAACTGAATAAGAAAGTTCGAATAACCAGTGATTAGGATGTTAACTTTCAGGTCAGGTTCCGTACGGTATCCGAAGATGCGCACGCCGTTCTCCATCTTCTTTTAAAATCATCGGTAACATTTGATTTCTTCTTAGTTTCGAAGAGTCTCCGCTTAACTAGAGCCCAGTACTTCTCCATTGGGTGAAATTCCGGACAGTTTGGTGGATTGGCTGTTTTTTGTCACAGTGTTGACCACCTGTGCCTTATACATTCCCGGTTCGCATGGTGAAAGAGGCCAAATCAGGCCAGCGCGAGAGTCGTGGCTTCTGATAAACGGTAGCAACCGCTTTTGCAAACATTCTTTCTCGTACACATCCTTATTGATAGTGCCACTACATGTGGCCTGCCAAATCAAATACTTCTTCGGGAATTTGGACACTTTCTCTGTCCGGCAATGCTCGGCAACGGCATTTCTTTGCATTGCGGTATAAAAAGTCAGACCCGGAAGCTGTTTGAAATCTTCGGAAAATGTGGCTACATCGTTGCGTGCGCTTGGCCGGTGGGTCGGTTCAACCGGCCAAACACCAGTTACAGAACCAGTTACAAGAAAATGTTTGCAAAAACTTGGTGTAAAGCTTCTTAGCACGACTTTTTGCAGTGAAATGGTGCTTGTCATTACGGTTGGGCACCTTTTTAACTTTGTACGCCCTCAGTCCTTGCCTCTGCTTCACTTTTCGTACGTATGATTTTGACTTCCCAACTTTGCGAGCCACATTTCGCACAAAAAAATTGGGATTTTTCTCAGAAATGGCTATCACCTTCTTGTTCATTTTTTGGGAGCATATTTTTCGATTTGTTTCACTTCCAACCTTCCGATCCACAGTCAAATTATTTGCAAACACAAAACATGGTACTTATCGGTAGTTTTAGTTTCTTGGCAAGATCGCATACCAATAAATGCGGATATTGCTGCACTTTGCGCACTTCCACTTGATTCGACGCCATTTTACTGAATGTAACATGTTGTACCCCGAAATAAAGTGGATAGTTTCAGCTGTCATCTTAAAGCGATCGGTTAATTAATTCAAAATTTACACTAAATCTACAAAAATGTCCGAAATTTAACGTGGACAGACTTTATTGCATTACAGTGTTTGAAGCTATGTTGGTAGGAAGTGAGCCAACCAATTCAGTGTCTACATCAAAGTTATTTGCGTAAGAACGGTTATGAAGCAAATATTTGGCCCACAAAGATGTTTTTTTTATTGATGAGTGAATCCAATCTTTGAGAGATTTTTTTTTTACAGTTTCAAAGTAGGGAATCAGTACAATTTGAACGCTAAGAGAATGATTATTTGAAAATGATTTTTGTTACTTTCAGCTGATATTTTGTAGTTTTAGACTTCCAGTTTGCCTTGCTGCACCTTGATGGCTCCTCGCTTCTCGCTAATCCTTCACTCCTTACTAACCTCATGCCCCTTGCACGACCCTGCTCATTGATACTTTCCTGCTCCTTGCTACTTCACTGTCTCTTATTAACCCCTGATCCTTGACATGACCAAGATGGAGCATCAAATTAGTTGAAGGAAAAAGGAATTAGCCTTTGGAATTAGAAAAATAAGATATTAGAGATAGTTTATTCTAAGATTGGACTTGAAAAATACACAGAAACAAAAGCGTTCACGAAAATGAAAACGGACCGTGAACTAGGATTTCAGGATTTTTACCTAAAAACGTGATTTAGTTTATGATTACGTGATTCAGTTCACGGTGTATTTTTGCTTGTTCTCGAATTCATGACTGCAGTTCACGGATCCGCGTACGGATTTTTTCCCGTGTATACAGCAGACAAAACTAGTCACCACACATTCATTTTATGTCGGATATTTTTAAAATGCTCAGGGAATAAATAAACACATATTAGCGAGGTTTTTGTAGCGCTGTAACCTAGGAATGGGCGCAGCTCTCCACTTTTTCTGAGTTACTGGATCTGCAATAGAGCCAGCAGTTTCTAACTCACGGATCAAAGCTGCTTTCAATGGTCACTTACAAAAACTATTGCAAACAGATTTCTTCCATAATACCACTGCCACACCCACTGGCCATTAGATTGGACACACACATTAAATTTGTTTCTGCAGAGTTGGGTTATTCAATCTCCTCTCCTAGGCTAAATCCTCGCAATTCGGACTTAACGTTACCCATCAAATCCGGTGCAACAGTTGCGCAATCTTTCTTACACCCTTTCATTCACGTTTTCTTCAAATCCTTGTCGGTTTTGAAGACCTTCCTTGTTTTATGTAGCTTGCCCTTCATAATTGCTCAGAATTTTTCTATTGAGTAAAGTTCTAGAAAATTGGCGGATTTTTCGGCACAAAAACAAGATCGTTGGCTTCGTACAACTCCATCACCGGTTTTGCGTAATGGTCCGATGCCAGATTCGACCATAACAAAGGGAGGAACGGTTGAGCGCCTTCACTACCTAGCAGACATGATGTCTGGCACACTTCATTGTCTGCTGGACGAACCAGTCGAAAGAATTGACCTTCTTTGCCACATCCCAAATCCAACGGTTCGGTTTACGCTTGAAGTAACCCCCCACCTTCCTTACGTTCACGGGGTCGGTGGTCTGCGCTTTTCCTTTGCTGTCAGCTCACCGCTGGTTCGTCTGGTTTTCCTTGAACGCTTTTACTACACGAGACCCGGTAGAATTGTCGATTCCCAACGGTCTCGCGAACACCGATAGATTTTCCACGACCGTGCCCATAATTTCTTGTAGATGCACTTCTCGCTTGGAAGCCATCTCGATTGTGACAGATTGTAATGAAATTTTGCACATGTAAACATTACACTTTAAACTAGTTCTATTCAAAATATCATCAATTTTGGCATACACTTAAATGTTCTGTTTGAAAGAAAGTGTTGATTTTTGTTTTCTAGTAAAATATTTATATACTCCCAGGTAATCAAAAAGCAGTTCCAAAGCGTCTTTACGGCAGCCTATCAAGCAATTAAGTCGCCTTAAATGCAACATAAATGTCGCAATTTTGCATTCGAAATGCTTATTACAGGCTACAAGCATTTAAATAGCATTTAAAATCCAACTTTACAACCGATAGCATTTAGGATGCTGATATAATGCTAATAAAAAGCTTGTAGCATCTGAAATGCAGATTTAGGGTTGATTTTCTGCATATGCTAATGCTTATTGTTTACCTGTGCTGTTTCTGTGTTCTACAGCGAGGAATTGGAAAGATGTTCATGAAAGCATTACCGGTCCTGTTGGCTGATTTGAGCACTGACAAACTTGGGCATAATCTGACTGCTCTGACCGTCTTCCCTAAAGCCAGATTACTTCTAGACCCTCTAGATCTCGGAAGTTTGCTTATCAGGAAAGACAAAACCCGAAAAACTATTCAAGTGAAAGAAATTTCACCAGCTGCATTCCTCGGCATTGAATGAGCATTTGAAAGCCATGAAGACTAAAGCCTAAAATGGTCCATTGGATTTATTTGAAAATTGTGAGGTCCAAGATTACCCATGCTGCATTGGTTTGTTGTCCAAAAACTAAAGAAACTGTTGTACAGAGAAGATTAGCAAAAAAAAAACAACAAAAAGGCTAGCAACTTGTAAAATTACTGGTGCAATGAGAAGTACACCAACAAAGACACTGGATGCATTGCTTTTCATGCTACCATTGCAACAATACATACAATTAGAAGTTGAAAGGTATCAGAAGGTTTGCGAACCTTTTCTAAGGTGATCTAATAGGAAACTCAGGCAAATATTCACGCATTCTAGTGTTGCAAAGATTTTTGAATGAAACTCTGTTGGCCCCTGTCCCATATCCACTCCATTCCAGGGCCATAGTTTCCTGCTCCAGTTTCCGTTCAATTTTTGAGCCATGTGTAAAAAATATGACAAAGGGACCGCTCTGGCTTCCCAATCTGCACGCGACGTTTCATCTCTCTTGTAGGGAACGTCATGGTTGTTCTCTGGCTTCATCCAGTCTCCATTAAAATTTATCACCGGTCCTCTTTTAAAATGTTTTAAAGCACTTGATGATCGGTAAAATCACCTTACAATATATTTCTAGACCTTTTCAGAATCCGAGCGCTCTCTTCCTGCTCTTATTCATGCAACGGCAGCATATTGAGAATTGCATCTAGTGCTTTGATTGTGTGCTGCGCATAGAGTTGCAATTTTTGCTTCTATAGAAGCTTCCTTGGTTTTTGTCCATCACACTAACGAAGCGTACGTTATTTTTAGACGTATAACAAATGTGTGGACCCCCATAATCAATTTTGGTCTTAGGCCCCGTTTTTTTTTTGGTACAAAGCTAACCCAAGAAACACCAAACCGTCATAATCAGTTGCAGCAACTTGATTGTAACCTGATTGAGTCACTTGAGTCAAGTGACTTTAATAGACTTTCAACAAGTGTGCTGCTTGGGAACAGCTTTGCTTATTGCATAATCAATATATGCATTCCAGTTAAGCTTAGTATCCAGAAGTACTACCCAGGTAAGCAATAAGCTTTAGCATCTGCATTTCAGTTGCTAACGTTTGCATTAAAAGAAATGAACTTTTGGCGGATGGTGATAAAAAAAAAGCTAAGACAGATAATTACTGGTGATAAATTTCCCATGGAAGGTAACTATTTAAGTTAACTTGCAAAAAAGCGAGCGGCCTTCCGGCAGTTACCCGGAACATGCGCCATGGCGAGTTCTGTCTGCGTTTTATTTATCAATTCTTCTCAATTTTCACGACAAAATTATTGGAGTAGATCTTACGCTTCAGGTTGGTCCAGAAATTCTCGATGGGACGCAGCTAAGGGACGTTGGGTGGGTTCGCTGATTTGGGTACCACATCGATATTCAGCCGCTTCATCTACTCCAACGATCGCGTTCGAGTAGTGGGCCGACGTCAGATCCGGCCAGAACACCGCGTCTACACCCTTATGGTATTTTTGATAAACGACGCAAGTTCTGGCAGGCATTTCGTACTATAAATTTCCCGTTCCGACCCGTCCGGAGCGAAAGAAGAGCGGCTTTGACATCCCTTCTCGCTGATTGTCAGCCACAGCAGCACCTTCTTGGGAACTTGGTGTGTGAAATGAACTTGGCAGCGTGGAAGTAAAATACGAAGTGCCCTGCCAGTCGTTGACCATTCATAGGTGCTCGTCGTTCGTTACCACCACCACGTGCGCGATTCACCGGGAAAATCTGAGTTGACCATCATTATTCAGCCGCTGCCACTGCGTCATTGCCTGCAGCTCCGAAACCAGTGGACGTGACTTCCGCTTCCTGACATGTATGTTCATGTTCGCCAGGTACTTTTTCACTGTTTGGCCGGTTGAACCGACCTCCCGGCCAAGCGCACGCAGCGATGTAGCCACTTTTCCCTCGGTCTTCCTCTTCAGCATCCTTTGGAGCTTCTTGTCGCTCAGGGTCGTCGGCCGTCCGGAACCGGGCTTTCTTTCGATGCTCTGATTGTTGTCTAATAGTGCCAAGATGTTGTAGATGCCGGAACGAGCGTATTCGGCGTCCACAAAGTGCCGCACGATGTCCGTTTTCGACGCGGCGGGGTGCCGTTCTTTGAACGCGCACACTTCTGAACGGAGTTGCTTAACTGTTTTTGCCATCACGGTTAGAGTTCGACTGATAGAGCTGTCAAATTTTGTCTGCTAACTCATGGGCTACTATGATTGATGCTGCATGGGTAGTTTGATCAGTGGGGTGAAGGTAAACTCATGAAAAATCAGCCATTTTTTTAATTTTTTTTTAATGCAAACGTTATGCTTATCGAAATGAATAACAAAAACGAATAAAATACGTAGGGTAATGGGCTGTAATGTTAGCTTAGCTCCTTCATTCGGCCTATGTACCAAACATGTTAATAATTCGGCGATAATCATGTTGCTAGCAGGTTGACCGATTTAGTTGGAAGCAATTGAGGCATTATTAATTATTTTATAGCTGTACACTTCCACATAATTTTCGATTTCCTTAACTTCACTGTCATGACTTCACTGGCTAAACTAAGCAGATTATCTACATGATCTTGGAATGATCTAAATTTGGCTAAATTTAACCTCAGAACCGAATTATGCAGCCAAGATTTACAGAAAATTGCCGCACGCTATAAACTAATTGTTTACATAGGTAAAAAATCAATTATTTGGCAAGAAAATTGTAGACCCAATGTTAGGGAAGTATTGTTTTCTATGTTCCCAACTATGGCATGTTGTTTGAAAAGTTATTAGTAAACTTTAAAATAAATGTCTGTGTTACGGTTGTATGTTTTTCAATTGGCTCACCTTAAAACAAACCAAAGGAACAAAATCTGTGAAGAGTGAATTAGAAACTATTCATTATTAAATAGCCGATAAATCATATGCGAACATCATTTAAGTGTTTCTTAGCCGTTTATTATAGTTTTTTTTTTGGGAAATTGAGTGTTGTGTAGAGCGAATATAGCTGACAAGGCCCCAAATCAGAAAATCAGAAGAAAAAAATCCATACGAAGACTTCATTTAATAACAAATCTATCGAAAGGAACGAAGTTGCATCCACAAATAGACCCAAATTGTTGCTTATAGACCTACATTACATCCATATCCATCGAAAGTGTCTGAATTAATAAAATGAGTAGTGTAACTTTTCGTGATACATACTACCAAATAGCTTATTAAACATATCTCAGCAAGTGTATTACTTGTTAAATATCGCTTCCAGCTCAAATACTTTATCAGTTATAGTGAAAAACATAATCGATCGTAACATATTAGGCTGATTTGAAGAACACATACCCTATATACAAGATATACAAAAAAGCAAAGATGTAACGAATTGACAACTCAGCACATCACACTTCAAATCAAATCGTATTGCAGATCTCTCAAACCAGCACCAACCTAATTTACGTTTACTAAATCAGCAGCTATCGCAATAGAGTTCGAACATTGACCTTTTTTATTACTGTCGAGCAAGTGGAAATAGTACTGTTATTAAACAGTTTGCATAACGAGAAAATTAGCATAATTGTTTTATCTTTTTTTCTCATTCAACGCTGCTGTCTTTGTGGTCATCTCTTAACCAGAAGTAGCGCAAAAAAGTAAAACACGCAATGAATGCAACGCTCTTAGTGGACACAAACATTTCATCATCACCCAGAAATGTTTTTTTTTCTTTCCTAAAGAACAAGTTTTGCATCTTTCTCACCCAGCAACAAATCCCCCTTTGAACTCATTTCCCAACTTCACTTTTGCAGAATTGCTTCTGGTTCGAGTAGTGGTCTTAAGTGGAGTACTACTTAGACTCGTTGAGAGCTTTCCAAACGGCCGGCAGGGGGACCTTAAAGCACGGGTCAAGAACAAAGTTGCAGTGCACCATCATCATCATCATCATCATCATCATCATCATCATCATTGGTTGCATTGTGAAACAAAGATCACCTCGAAGAAATTATCTCAAATAGCAAACTGGTTCTCGCTGGTTTTTCAGCCACTGCACCAATGTTTTCAACAGTTTTGTAAATTTCAATCATTATTTGTTCGCAGCTTGCAAAACGAAACCCGCTTCCTACCACGGATCATTAGGCAAAACCATACTTGAGACAATCGACAGCATCATCGTAAGACCCGGCGAGTGCACTAGCGCCCAAATAAATTGGCGAAAGGCAGGTAGGCCCAACTGATGATGGAAGCAAGTTTTTAAAACAAACGGCAGCCTCGCCCAATCAAGCGCGACTCGACGACGACTTCGACTATCATTATGCCGCAGAAGACGATAGTAGTGGTGCGTTGAATAAAACTCGTTGCCCGAACAACGAAAGCGCCGAGCGAAAAGTGATAGTCTAGGAAAGCGCGAAACTTGGACATTTTGCCAATTTGTTTTTGTCTTTCTTCAATTTGATGATCATTATCGGTGCGGAATTAAAAGTCTTAACGCGATTGCCGTTTCACTTAGCCGCAGTGTCGTCGGTTCGGTTGGTTCGGAATTCGGTTTGTGTCCAACGATGATGGCTGCTGTTGGATAACAAGTTTAACTACACGATGATAAGAAGTAATTACACAGTTAAAAGTTATTGGTTGGGGTGCGAGGGTGGGAAAATGTTCGAGGGAAAACAGTCATTTTGCTCGGTTTGGTGATTAGAATCGCAGTTGTAATTATTTGGTTGTGATTGGTGGTTTGAATTGAATACTGGATTTGGGTTGGATGTTTTCAAAGTAACAGCAAGGTTGCGGCATAAGTATTGTGTTTATGATTATAGGATGATAATGATAATTATTACAATAAAATATTTGTTGTGCATTGGAGGCTTTTATTTGTAAAGTGTTGACATTTTATGTTGAAGGAGATCGAGCTCATTTTATGATATTTTTTGTTTCAAGAAGATAAGGTATGCGCACAGCAAAATCTAGCCCTGTTTATTGGCGACATATTTGTTATTTCTCAATATAAAGATGTCACCAATATCATGCAATGTCATTTTGTGTATGAACGTTTTGACATACGGTTTGCTGTCACAAATGCATTGTATTGAAAATGAAGTCGAAAGAACAAAATGGGCGTGAAAAATTTTTGCACAAAAGTGTGGAAAATTCGTCTATATCGTGTCATGACATTGCAAAATCACTCCGTATCCCTCGATTAACAGCAAGTAGCGTTTCGAAGCGCTTCCGGGATCGGTTGACTCTCCATCGAAAACAAGGATCTGACGGCTAGCGCAACGAAAACTTCAAATCCCAGCGGGATGCAATGCTTCGGCTGATTCAGCAAACCCCGAAACTTTCCATCGAAGGTGTGACTAAAAAGGTCAAAACATCGTATTCTTACATTCAAAAAGTGAAGAATGCGGCAAGATATAGGTCGTTCAAGGTAATAAAAACCTAAAAGACGAACGAGCAACAGGAAAGCAGTTCAAAAACGTTCGGTGACGAACTAGCCCAGGTGGCTTAAAGTCACCTAAATAAAGAGAAAAAAAAGTTCGAAAACAAGAGCCTGTAAGCTGTACGACAAATTCCTGACAAAATTTGACTGCGTGGATATGGATGATGAAACAAACGTCAAAGCAGACGTCAAGCAGCTTCCTGGTCTTGAATTTTATACCGCATTAAAACTTGGCGAGGTTGACGATCATTTCAAAGCCAAAAAGTTGTCAAAGTTCTCTAAAAAGTATATGGTATGGCAGTCTATTTGAAGTTGTGAATTAAAGAGCAAAATCTTCATAACTACAGGTACGATTAACCAACAAATTTAAGGGGGGATATACAGTTAGAACGAGAAAAAAATCTCATTTTTGGAGAAAAAAAAAATTCAAGGGGAAGTTTTTACTCAAATCAATCAAAACTGTTTTACAATCATAAGTGTATCCATGTAGTATACAATTTTTTTTTCAAATATTTTTCAGCAAAATGACGGCCATTAGAGTGCATTGAAAAAGACGTTGAATTTTGCTTGTACCTGTTCTTCTTGTCGCAGAGTAGATCTGAAACCTGCTAACCCAAAAAATTGCATTAATTACATTAACAGTTAGTAGATAAATGGAAAAAAAATTGCGCTTTTGGCGTAACTTTTTTGAAAAAAATCATTTTTTCCGCCATCACATTTTTCCATATTTAATAATAAAGCATTACAATAACTTTTAATTCATAAAGAAGGCATATGAAAGAAATCCTATAAGTTTAAGCTTAATCGAATAATTTGTTTCCGAGTTATCACCGGCATAAATTCCGAAAATGCTGTCTCTTTATACCTGCTGCGCGCGAAAAAGGCGTCTTCGAAAAGCGGTGAAAGGAAACACTAGGAGTTAGAATTTCTAAAAAAGGGTTTCAGGAGCATATTCTACAAGTTTAAATTGTAACAAAAAATGCAATTGAAGTTTTTGTAATCATATCTTGAGAAATCCGCATGATTCTGAAAAGGCAATTTTGCCCATCATGATCCTCAAAGCTTTTTATGGTATAAACAAAGCCATGCAAGTGTGTGCAATCGGTTATCGCTGTATGCTTAATGCTTCGACAGTCGCAGCAACCGTTGGGTTTTTGTTCAACCGTGAACAATTTCTCAATATGGGTGAGACAATGACACAGCACGCCACTACGCCATTTGACACTGTTGCTATTCCGCTGTCAAGTGTTATATTTTTATTTTCACTCGTCATCACACTCTCATCTCCCTCTCATCAAGTCCCCGTGCGTTTTATGAAATAAACAAAGCCATGGAAGTGTGTGCGACCGGCATTTGCTTCATTGTTGTAACGTTGAGTGCCTCGACAGCCAAAGCAACTGTAGGGCTTTTATTCCGAACATATCAACTTGTTTTGGTGGCTGGATGGATACAATGAAGAACCGTCACGCTGACGGCCACGGTTCGAAACTCAGATGCGGATCGATTTCCTTTTTTGGGAGCCATTGAACTTACTACTACATACTAATCAATTGCACAACATCACGCACACGTTGAACTTTTCCAAGCGAATTGATGTGTTGCTTTTTTGCCCACGGCCAATCCCTAGTAGCACACTTGTTGCCATTTGGTTGAGATAACATAAATATGACTTGCTAAGTCATAATCATGTTACTAAAACTAAGAATGATCGTAGTGTGCAATTTGGGCATGTTGCATTTTTTTCTCCAAGTTACGATCCATTACGAGAAATGAAACCAAATCAGACGTTAATAAAATGAATGAATCCCCCTTAAGTCAACGAGTGTCTGCAAAAACGACTTCTTCCATTCATCCAAAAGCACATGAGATCTGTGTGGTTTTGGCTTGATTTGGCGTCTTGCCAATAAAGTGGCTCAGTAGTGGTATGCATTGTACCAACGGACTGTAATCCTCCGACCAAGCATGGGAAAACTCATTCACTCGCTTGAGCACCACCGATTTAAAATAGCAAACCCTCGTATGCTAACACAATAATGAACGAGTGTGATGTTTCCTATCACACGATTCTACACGAATCCTCGAAAACGAACATTGTAGAAAGAATAAACGAGAAAACAGAATCATGCAGAAACAAATTTTCAGCTAGACGTTATATTGAATGAATGCGTTGCCACTGAACGCAAGCGATTTGAATAAGATTATTGAGATTATTTAGACTCAGAGAATGCAATCAGCAGGAAGGATCAGAGCAGAGATACGGTTTAAAATGATGCTTTATGTTTTTATGTTGCATTAGATTGCTTAACATCATATTAGATCATTATTTGAAATGTTAAATGATGTTTAAGGTATAATTTGAAGAAATGAGTGTGATTCAATAATTCTCTCTCAGCTGAATCCAACTGAATGCAATTGTTAATGATTCAGCGGCAAAAAAATAGGCAATGAGAAACCGTCCACACTAATACCGTCCAATTCATTCTCTGTACGATCAACTGCCAGTTTTGCTCAATTCTGTTCTTACGAATAGAATGGAAGCAGAATAGTAATGAACAGAACTGGAATAATTTAAACGTTGGTAACGCTCACTTCTGATTGCTTATGCGTGTGAGTGAAAATGAGCGCTAAGTGAACCGATTTTTCCCATGCTTGCCTCCGACTACCCCAGAACGTTGTCCACTTGAAAGACATTTGGCCATTGTGAAGCGTAACCTTGGGAAATCGAAAGGATAGGCAAATAATGAGAGATTTTGCTATAAAGTGGAAAATGCATCCAGAAAGGGGACTGAGGACACTGTGCAGAACTTACTGGATGGTATCAAACGTAATGTTAGAGCATACGGATATAACAAGTCTGAATAATAATAACTGAATATTTTGATGTAAATGAGTTATAAATTAACTCTTTCATATGATGATTTTTTTTGGCATTTAGAAATGAATAGAAATAATGTTATACTGCGAGTTTTTCTTTGGCTAGATTCTTCTGTGTGCATATCTTAACAAAAATGACTTGTTTTGGTTTGGTTGTTTTGGTTCATGAATTCACTACACATTTTCAATGACAGCTGTTATTCAATCGGTTTGGGAAATGTTGTCCAAACAAAATTTGTTAAACAAAAAGGCTTACAATATTAAACAAAAATTGATTTAGATTTGAAGATTCTGATTGCTTTTGTATGATGAATCATTCGCTGCATGCTCTTGTTTGATTCGATAAACGCACACAACGAGAAGTTCTGCTTCATCTCTCAAACAGAAAACTGATGAGACAAGGTAAATATTGAATGAACATAGCATGAACTTCGTCGCCTATCAATTGTATGCGTGTTCATCACTGCTCGTAAAATTGATTTTCCTGATTAGATTCAGTGCTAATGCTCGGAGCTTCCGATCGGATCACTTGGTGAATGTGTGGTGCTACGCTAAAAGCTAAAATGAATAAGAAGCCGAAAACTTAAAAAAAAAACTAGCAAATAAAGAACGGAAATCTGTTATTTTCCGAGGTCCAGTAGACATTGATTGTCACTTTCAAAGTAACCACCCAGACGTCCTGAAGAACAAGGCTCCGACTACTGCCAATGCCTTTAGTGACGTTCTAACTTTGTTCACGTTATCTCTGAGTTACTAATAAAAATGCATTTGATAAATCTATATTGATATATAAATCTGATTGATTTTTTATGCGTAATTTTACGATACGACAATAATGCTGATAGTGATATTATATTTACGAGAAATCACTACCTGACAAAGCTACTTAAATTAAAAGAATGTGTTCCTTTGGGCCAGTATATTCTATTTTGAGTAGATGATGTTGATGACACAGGTAACTTTGGAACGGTATTACTAACACGGATCCAGTGTATACCTTGTTCGGTACAGAAGATCTTTCACGTGCCACACACAATAAAAATTTCTATTATTGACACTTGCAGCATATCAAAGGCATGATACAAGCCAGGCCTACTGCGTTGCATTAAGCGCAAAGATGATTATGTAAAATGAGTTGGATTCAAATGTTTAGATTTGAACAACAATGCATTTTTTGAATCTACAGGGGAGGAAGGATCCTTGGACATACCGTAGCATCCGCTCCAAGTTATGTCAAGTTGCATTTAATCGAGATTATAAATATATTTGAGTATTTACAAATATATTAAGTAATGAATACTAGAGGGTTTGGGCTGTTTAGTGAAATTAGAAATTAGAAGAAAAATTAGTATTTTCCATTTAATTCCAACTACCTTTGCTTATCTTGACCGATTCGAGTATTTTGTCTACAATGTGCAGACTTCTTCAGTGTCTCGTAATAATAACTCGACTACGAGACAGTGAAGAAGTCTGCACATTGTAGACGAAATACGCGTATCTGTCAAGAAAATCAAAGGTAGTTGGAATTAAATGGAAAATACTAATTTTTCTTCTAGGGGCTGTTCATAAACCACGTAGACAATTAAGGGGGGGGGGGGAGGGGTTTCGAAAAAGTCTACGTTTGTCTACGATGGGGGAGGGGGGGATATACCAAAAGTCTACGTAGACATTTTTTTTTCTCTGCAAAACGGATATTCAAACCCTATATGCAGAGAAAAATACCGTCATAACAAACATATTCCAGGTAAATCCAAACATAAAATAAGATTGTTTTGGCCGCAAACATAAACTTGCTTTCTTTCTAACATATTCTATGTTTAAAACCAGCCCTAGTAGCACACTTGTTGCCATTCGGTTGAGATATCATAAATATGACTTGCTAAGTCATAATCAAGTTACTACAACTAATAAAGGTCGTAGTGTGCTACATGGAAAGTGACATCGATGTTTGAAATTAAAATCATATTATGTTTATTTTCAACATATTAATGATACGATTAAACGTACAAATTGTGGATTCTACTGGTTGCGTTCTAAATTTAATTTATTTATTCTATGAATCTTGGTTATCTTAGTCCTGGATTGAGCTCAAATGCTAACATGTTCCAGTTTTAACAAGTTTGCTCAGAGATGCACACAGTTTCGAGCCCTGAACTTTGTAAAAATTAAAACAATACATCAAATCAGTATAATATGGCAGCTAATTAAATAATTGAGCATAACATCCCGTTCACACTACAACCTATATAACGTTATATAGACTATCTCCTTACTAGCATCTATTCATCTAAAGACTGAATAATAGAAGCAAAACAAAATTTACACATTATTCAAAAAACCGATTGTTTATTTCACAATAATAGATTTTTATCTACATTAGAAACAGTTGATTAAGATGTTACATAATCCTTCTTTCTGTAAAATTCTCAAACTTACTGTGGTACACCTGCGATCAGGTTCCGGACGGTATCCTCGGAAACGCCCGCCGTAACGATTCTTCATCTTTTCTTGAAATCGTCGGTGCCATTTGATTTCTTCTTAGTTTCGAAGAGTTTCTGCTTAACTAGAGCCCAGTACTTCTCTATTGGGCGAGGTTCTGGACAGTTTGGTGGATATGCTGTTTTTGACACGTATTCGACCTCTTGTACCCTATACCATTTCAGGACGGATATCGCATAGTGACAAAACAGACTGGAGTTTCTTGGCAGGATCGCGTACCGATAAATTCGTGTTTCGCTGCCGTTCGTAAAAAAATGCGTGCCCACTTGATTCGACGCCATTTTACTGAATGTAACAAGAATGTAAACATATTGTACCTAAAGTGGAGAGTTTCAGCTGTCACATGAGTGAAACGTTTCAGCAATCCGGGAAATAATTCAAAATCTACACGGAAATAAAAGTGTCCGAAATTAACGTTGACAGGCTTAAGTTTCATTCAAATATAATTTGCGTGGCATTTGATATCAAGATCGTAATGTAGGTTGCAATCTGAATGGAGTTTAATGCTACACGCTAATATTACTGTCTCTAATTATCTTTTCGAGAGGAAAAAAGGGATAACAAGAGACAGTAATTTGAGCGTGTTGGTTGTTTCTCTATTCGTGTTTTAACATCATCTATAGATCGGATGCATGGTATCAACACAATAGTTAGATTACGATGTCAACCATCCAAGCAACACATCTCTATTTTTTCCTTTATTATCGAGATTTTCAGCTCTGGGCTGGTTCATGTCCCATCGTAGTCGCTCAAATCCCTTTTAGGTATTTTTGTAACTTGTTCAGGGGTGAGATTCGAACTCGGGACTTTGGCGTGAGAGGTATGGATGTTAACCACTATGCCGGGGTCGCCCCACAACACATCTCTCATAATTGGTTGCAGAAACTTGATTGTGACTTAATAGAGTCACATATCAGTTACATTGACTTGTTTGCAACAAGTGTGCTACTAGGGCATTGAGTATTATCATTTATACGTGAATGAGATGATATTTGACAGTTAACTTGCTCCTATTTGGCAAACATTTAGTAGAGGGTTTTTGCGCATGTGAAACAAATTAGAAAATACATTAGGAGGTCTGGGAAGAAGTCAACTTGCTTTGGAAAACTTTAAAAGAAAATAAACTGAACTTTATATCTAAAGGAAAAACAAAAATTGTGGATTGCATTTGGCGACAAAAGTGAACGCAGATCAACGCAAAAGCATCCACAAGGCAGATATTTTGTCGAAGAAAATAAGGCCACTCAAGATTCTGTAGCAACACCAGGAAGAAATTCTTTGTGAGGTCGACGAGAACGAAGCTACGGAAGTTCTACGGATAGAATCACGTTTGTCAAAATCATTGGTCTTGACATCCAAGAGACAATTCCACCAGAACCTAGTAGCACACCACGATCATAATTAGTTGCAGAAACTTGATTGTGACTAACAAAAGCACATATATGTCTTCTCAACTTAATGGCAACATGTGCTACTAGGGAACTTCCGCTGATTAATTATTGGTTTAAGCAGCCAGGGTGTGGGCATCTTTAGCATTTGCACAATAGATTGTTGTTATATTTAATGTATGCCAAATTTTTATGAAACAAAATAAAAATGAATAACTGAATAACCTGATTGTTTGAGTTTTATTTCATAAACCGTTCCTCAAACTGGCACAACCACATTTAGAACATTGCCCATAAATTAAAAAAAATAATTTGATAAAGTCTACGTAGACTTTAAGGGGGGGTGGGTGGGTTTGAAAAAAGTCTACGAAATCTACGATGGGGGAGGGGGGTTTGAAAGTGTCCAATTTCAGTCTACGTGGTTTATGAACATTCCCCTAATTTCTAGTTATAGGGTATGTGTCCCTTGACTCAGCCTATTATGCAATTATCGATTACATTTTTTATTATTACTCATAAAGTTTATAAGCTGTAAGCGAGATTCAACTATTTATACGCTTGCAAAGAAAAGTTTGATAAGACATTTGGTAGTATGCATCACTAAAAGTCACACAACTCTTTTTATAAAGTCAGAAACATTGAAGGGATCTATAAATGTCACCAGATTGGGTCTATTTGTGGATGCAACTTCGTCCCATTCGATGGATTTATTACTAAATGCAGTCTTCGAACGGTTGTTTTTCCTAATTTTATGAATTAATACATTGTAAGTTGTACTTGATTTATTTAATACAACATTTTACAAAACAAACTAAAGTAAAACTGCCTCTAAACACCTAAGCGGTGTTCATATATGATTTATCAGCCATTCAATAATTAAAACATTATAACTTACTATACAATGATTTGTGTTTAGATGAGTCACTTGAATATAAACAACCACAAATTCATGCACTTCCACTTGAAATTTGACCAATAACAACCTTTTTACTACGGTATTGATACAACAGGCCATAGTTGGAAACATACAAAAAAATATGTCCTCAACATTGGGTCTACGATTTTTATGTAAAATCATTGTTATTTTAGCTATGAGAACAGTTAGTTTGTAACGTGTTAGTATTTTCTGCACATCCAGACTGCATTACCTGCTTTATCGATTCAATTAAGCCAAATTTAGATCACTTGAAGATCGAGTAGATCATCTGTTCAGCTTAACCAGTGAAATCAAGATGCCCCAAAAGTTCAAAAAATCGAAAATTACGTGGAAGTGAACAACTATAAGATGATTAATATTGTCTTAATTGCTTCGGATTACATCTGCAATAGCAACATGATTTTGTTGATTATTGCTAAATTAATGACACATTTGGTGCATAGGCCGAATGAAGGAGCTAGGCTAACATTACATCCCCTTACCCTATTTATTAATGTGCAATTAATGTTCAAATTTTACAAACCTGTGTCAATGTATGTGAATAAATAGAAAATATCTCACCCAATCAGTAAACAATTATAGGATGTAATATCAATCTGTGCTGCTGTATCATGCAACACGTTGCAATAGGTGTTGCTATCAACTGCTATTATTTATTAGCGGCAAATGTTTACTCACTGATGTATTCGCGAATAACAGATTAAACATACACAAACTTCTTGGAGAACTCATAATTGATAATACAACTCAATAACATCAGAACCGGTACCGATTTCTTCGGAGAAAAAAAAACGTAGTAACATAGAAAGAGCTCATCACTCGACAACAATTCAGCCGTAGTTCTCATTAACATACCACGGTTTATTATGTTACAAAGATTCGGTAGATTCGCGCCTGTGTCAACTACAGGCATTTCTTATCATACACTATCACCCCAGTCCAGAAGATAACCACCCTCTGAAATCACACTTCTGCTTCTTTGATCTCGCAGTTACTTTATACTCTTGTCGATGCTTTTTCCACATTTAAACACTTTCAACCACAACCTAGGTCGCTTAGCCATTAGAACTGTATTGATTAAGTTGAATAACTAAATAAAAATTAATTTTCAAATTTGTTGCAAACGAACAAAAAATATGACAGGAAAAAACACGCCCATTCGTGGCCATGGCACACTTTGTTTCTAAAAATGTATGCTTTTTTGTTGAAATTGAAAACAGGCCAATGCTTGTTCATCGAGATAATCCACAAAATTGATATTCAACCCTCTTCAATTGATATCTCGATTACGAGTTTTCTCGCAAGTTATGTGATATAAAATGCATAAGGTGTGCATAACGCACTGGTGAATAGCCGGATAAATTGTCACCACTTGTCGGATACGTGTGACAGAAAAAGAAAATAATTTAGTAAGCTGTTTTTTTTTCCAGACGATACTAACTTAACCAAACTTCCAACGCTATTATTCCAACTTAATGACGATGCAGATGAATGCTATCATTTCTCGTCTCACATTATCATCTGGAGGCGATTCTTCTGGGCAGCCTTGGTGAAAACACCAGACCCTGCACGAGAGCCGAACTTGACTGCAAACACACCACCATGTGGCTGTAATTCATCACTTAAGTTTCGTGCTTATGGATGAACCCACAACGCAATGAAAGCGACACGAGTGTACAAGCTCGTGTTTTGCTTTTGACGCCGTGTTTGGTTTTTGGGAAAATACACGAGCCGAATGGTTACGATCACAAGAAAGCTCTCAACATACACTCGGTATGACACTCGTTGCCACGGATAGAGCAATGCTCGTCGGATGATTCTTAAAATTTGATAATTTGACTTATTGGTTTGTTTTCTTGGCTTGTGAGTGACGGGTACATAATTTGGTTGAGTTTAAAAGGACGGCACGGTTAGAAATAAGCTGTGGTGTTTGTCGAAACATCATCCACGATGTCACCTCTAAATAGCGCTGCTGTCAAAAGCCAAAGTCATATTCATTAAGAAGTAATACATTCACTTCTAATGACACAACATTCTCCCAAAATCACCAAAACAAAAAGAATATTTTTGATAATCTTTATCACCAAACCATCCTGAAATAGTAGAATTCAAAACATTTCTCATCTATTCATGGTACTTTAAATGCAAATGACCCCAACAAAACCATCTCTCAGTTGCATAACTGCCACTTTCTTCCTTATTTTTTCTCCTCAAAAGTTGCACTCTTTTCTAACAAATGATAATCATAAACTACAATGAAGCAAACAATAGCAACGTGTGAAAATTGCTAAACAAGACACACAATACCCGACGGAGCCCTTTCCCTTCTGGCAGCAGCACATGTCCCCGCATCAAGTAGGTACTACCCAGAATAATCCAGAAAGTGTGAACTTAATCCAGTTCTGCTGGTGGTTCATTTTCATTTTGTTTTCCCTCGCTCTCATTCGGATTCGTATCCCCCGGATGGGAGCTGACTGACACAAAAGCAGCACACAATTCTTGCCTTCTTGGAAATCAGAAACAAACACAATCCTGTTCCCACTGCTGATGGGGGGGCTTCAACCAACCAACGAGCCAATGAGGAAGGGGCCTGAACATGGTGGCGGGGAAGAAAATTAAAGGGATGAAAAGAGGAAACCCAAGTGCTATTATGTGTGACTTGGATTTCAACTATTCATAAGATCCGCTTTCCCGAGCGTTCCTTCATTCGCTATCCCCTTCGACGAACTGTAGTAGGGTAGGTTTGCAGAAGAGCGTAACTCGAAACGGAAACAATGACTTTAAAACGTTCACGGGAAACAATCAAACCATTTGATAACACACCAAATTTGTTGTACAAGAAAGTGTGGTGAATAGACGGGTGCAATAAGAAGTTGTTTGCATTTTGAGTCAGACCCTTCTCATTTATTGTTACGGAAATCATAGTGGCTACACAGATAAAAAGAAACGTTGAATTTTCTGCGTTATTTATTGCACATAAAGGGAATGCTAGATTTGGCAGAAAATAATGGGACATTTCATGTAAAGTTAAGCCAGATAACGCCTGAATCTAGCCTGTTGTATGAAAGATTGCAAACATTGTTGTATGGCACAAGATGGCAAAAAATTTCGTTCTCTACGCCTCCTTAGGCTGCAATTAAACGAAGGGACATTTTACGCGCTTGTTAATTTTTTTTCTGTGTATGGTGTGTGAAAAAAAACTAATAAATGAATATATAAAAAGTTGAAACAATTGTGCTCTCATTCAGAATTTTTGTATGTCTTTACGGTATTTATTGTGGTATTATTCCCAAATTGGATACAAATGTTCTGGATTATTTTATATTTTACAGCAAAAGAACCGGTCATGTTTAAATGCATCGTATGATGCTACCAGTTTTTTTTTTAATTTAATGTCACGTTGGAATCTGGTTTTGTAGTGCCTTTATGTATAACAATAACATGTGTTTCAATGATTGGTCATAAGGATGCATAAGGCCTAAAATGGCCAAATTTCCTCGGAAAATTCTAAAATTTCAACCGCATTTTCATAGTAAGCCCAAAAATCATTCGTTCATTCGGAGTAGGGTGGGAGATAAAAAACAGCATTCCAAACATTCCTCGTAGGACTTCCCACCTGCATTCCCCGCCGCAGAGCGAATGCGAAGGGGCATCAAATGACAAAAGCTTTCACCTCTCCCCTCCTGTCAGCCACCATCGACCGCGTTGTCTTTCATGCCAATTTCATTCGACACAGGGTTAGAGGGGGAAAATAACTATTATACGGAAAAATCTTCAGAAAGCAGAATCTCCGGTTTGCTTTTCCTTAGATCCCTTGGAGAAACACTGGGAATCTGAAGTCGACGACGATGAGTAAACGACGGGAGTTAGTTTGTGTGATGAGATGAACGACGACGACGACATGGGAGAATAATAGAGAAATTCATCCGACGACGGAAGGCTTGGCTCCGGTGCGATGAGGTGGGACTGACTGGGAGGTGGGTGTGACGAAAGTTGAAAGTTACTACCGCCCTGTGAGTGAGTGGAACTTTGTCGACAAGATAATGTTGCTGCTTTCTTTTCAGGAAAGCTGGAAAATAAGTGTGTTCCTTTCCAAGAGGTTCCATTTATTTCAATTTCGAGCAGAACAATTGCCAAATGTGGGTTCCGCTTTCGGATGGGTGCTGATTATGTTCTCTGCCGGAGTGCCAACTATGTAGCGATTTGAACAGCTGAAGTTGAGATTGATGTTTGTGCTTATCTTTCGTTGCTTGAGAATCGGATGGGGGTAAACTAAAACATGTGTCAAAATCGACCAGGGTGACATTTGGTGTGCAATAAGACAATGCTAGGGACATTGCGCTGAACTGGCCGGATTGACGGATTCTTTGTCAAGACTCGAAGCTAGGAGTCAGTTCCACTGTGGCAATATCCCTTCGCATAATTTCTCCACTGTATTTGTGTACACACTTTTTTGTACAAATTCCGAACTAACAATAGGGTATTATAGGGGTATGTGGATTATAACATTGTTCGATAGCAAATATAATAATATACCGGCAGTTAATTTATTTTTTAATTTTGACGAGCGTAACTATTGAAAAAAAAAAAATTCAAAATATTATAAAAACATTTTGATTGCAAGACAACATCATCCGGTTTCACCATGAAACACGCTACAAAAAACAGACTAACTAAACCAACGAACCAACCATTGATTTTTAACATACATAAGTTGACATTTATGTCATAATGGGAGCCCCTGTGACTGATAATTAAGTGCCGGGAGCCCCCTGTTACTGAAAGTAAATGTCACTTTGTGAAACTGCATGTCGTTTTGTGAAAATAAAAATGATTAGATTTTTCTTGTTTAAAAATCGAGAAAAAATAGTTGAGATTCATAAAACATATTTTTGTGCTAGGAAGAACACCCATCATCGATACAGATGAAAAAAATATGTTATTTTTTTAAATTAAAACCCTCTATTATGATTCAAACGATTTACTTCATTCATTAAAATCACGGTAGTACCTATGAAATTCACTACAAATGATTATTGGGATGCAAGGAGAGCAGCACATTGAAATTTTCGATATACTATTCACAGTTAGCAAGCAAGAAACATTCAATTTTCTGCGATATCTTATACACATAAATTTAATGCTAGATTTAGCAAAAATAGGGTCAGATAACGCCTGAATCTAGTCTGCTGTATGGAACATTGCAAACATTGCTGTATGGCGTATGAAAGATTGCAAACAATTTCGTTGTCCATACTTCCTTCGGCTTAGAATCAAACGAGGGGAAAATTTACGCACCTGATAAAATTCATTATTTTTTTCTGTGCGCCACGACATTTGATAGTCGTTGACTGTCTGACCATTTTAGTGTGGTTAACCTAGACTAGGCGGCACTGATGTTTCAACGGTTGGCTTTTAAAAATTTACACATTAAATTCACACATTGAAACAATTTCGAGCCTAGATGTCTGTTCTCTGTGCTGCAAATCAATTTAAATTTTCTGCGCTCGAGACAGTGAGACAACTCTTGATCCTGAACGTATTGTTCATCAATGTGATGGAAATATTGGCAACAATAGTGTTCAACGACCTATTTATGTAAGTGCTAGGAAAGGTTGCAGTTCAAAACCGGACAAGACTACACGCGCCAATCGATCCTGCTCTAATCCTATAGAGTCGCATCTATTGCGATGAATGGTGCATCTGATGCGCCATACAACGTACCATTTACGATACTATAGAATTCAAGCGACATCAACTGGTGCTAGTGTCCGCGTATATTATCATATCACAATTTATGCGCTCCACGTATTTTATTGGCCATATCTTTATGAGGAATTATCCAATCATGATGGAATTTGTACAGGCTTTTGAAAGACAATGTAGCTGTAATTTGACATCAACAGAACCAGAATCGGTTTATAAATAGCTCAGTACGTAATCAGGGACTGAAATGTTTGGTTGCTATTATAGTACGCCGCAGAAAGAGAAAGAGAGAGAGAGAGAGAGAGAGAGAGAGAGAGAGAGAGACGTGTGCTCAGTTCGTCGAACTGAGTCGAATGGTATATGACACGGCCCTCCGGGCCTATGATATAAACGTCCTGTTTTCAAGCGATCTGAATACCCTTCTTTTGGTGTAAGAAGAGTAATAAGCTTAGTAAGCTTTTTCGTTCCTTTCGCCTTAATACGGACTTATGGCTTGACTAACTGACCCTTTCGCCCTAATGACTCATACGGACTTATGGCTTTCGGCGTACTAGCCTTATCTAGCTCATTATTTGACCTTGCAAGATCACTATTTCTGGCGTAAATAAGAGTGACCCAACATAATAATTTTTCTTTTTGTTTCAAATATTTTGGAAAACAAAGTCTTTGACGTAAAGAAACAGTACGGCAGATATACTTCCACCCTAGAGATGTTTGTGTGACACGTCTTACAAAAGTTGAGAGTAAGCTAAATCCAATTTTTTCCACGCCGACTTGGCAAAATTACTTAATATTGTCAAATCAACCTTGGCGAATGTTAAAAAAGCATTCGGAGAACGTCTGGCGACTGCCAGGAAGCTGAAATTTGGAGGAAATTGAAACCAGGAAGCCGCAGCTACTGGAATAACAGTGGCCAGCAGTTTGAAAGGCATCCCAACCTTTCTTTATTTTTATTTTTTTGCATCAATCTATAAAAGACCAGGTTTGTTTTACAGATAGTACTTAAAGTTCAATTTGTTATATCCTAATTTATCCTAACCGCGAAAAGGAAAATTTTCTAACCTCTTTTTTATTCATTGTCACATCTACAGGGTGCGGCAGAATATAATGCAAAAATTTTCAAACTTGAGTATTGGGTTAATTCGTGTAGCTAGTGACTAATTTCTGTTAAAAGTGTATTTGTTTATGTTTACTTTCAAGTGCTGCATCCAAACATTCTATTTGTTTTATTGCCAATTGGTCAAAATATTCGCGAAAGAAGTGATCACCAGTTTGTTGCTCGCCCAGAAGACGCCGAAAGAGATTGTCAAGGTGGTAGGGTGCCATTTGGCAACAGTGCCGCATAAAAAGTCCCTGCATGATGGTCCTAAGCAACGGAAGCCGGGAAGCTTCCTTCCGACATGTAGCGAAAAAGCTAAGTACTTCGGCGACTAATGTTATGCGTGCCAAGGAGAGGTTGGGCTTGCAGACTCGTCGGAAGCAGAAGCAGCCTAAACGAAGCACCAAACAGGCTTAATCTGTGAAACCGAGGGCACGAAAGCTGTACGACAAACTGCTGACCGAAAAGTCGGGTTGTGTTATCATGGACGATGAAACCTACATGAAACTCGATTATAAAACTTTGTCGGGACCACAGTTTTATACCTCGCCGAAGGGAAAGGATGTTCCTGGATCATTGAAATCCATTTCCACCGAAAAATTTGACAGGCCATATGCGGATGTGGAAAAACATCTTGTCCATTCATTACGACTGACACAATAAATGGTCAAATCTACGTGAAGGAGTTTCTGCAAAAAAAGGTTGCTTCCCTTGATCAAACAGCGTAACAAGCCTACAATCTTTTGGCCGGATCTAGCTTCCTGTGTAACCCACGTGCCTGTCGAGCTTCCCGATTGAAAATGGCTGCCTTGAAGGGTGTATTCGATAAAAATGGCACACAGAAAATCTTCTGTAACTTTTGAATCGTATGAGTAAAAAACCTAGAAATTTGAGTAGATCTTATCCATAGTGTATTATTCACATCTGCCAAGTTTCATAGTTATACATTCAGTAGTTCCAGTCATGTCGTCGAAACAAGAAATTGTCCGTGAGAAAATTTTGTGCACTCACAATCAAAATCCAGGGGCGTCCCACCGGTGGATTGCTAAAAGGCTTGGAATTGCAAATACAACTGTGTCTCGTGTAATAAGAACCTTCAAGGAGCGTCTGAGTGTCCAAAGGAAGGAAGGAAGTGGTCGTAAAAGTGGTCCAATGGACAGTAAAATGGCCAGGAAAGTCGTACAACAATTCAAGAACCGTCCAAACATGTCAATTCGAGATGTCGCTAAAAGTCTAAGGTGTCAGTCGGTTTGTGCAGAAAACCATGAAGCGTGCTGGGTTACATGTTTACAAAGTGCAAAAAGCCCCAAACCGGAATGAAAAACAAAACATCACTGCGAAAACCCGCGCCCGGAAACTTTACACGAAGCTGCTCACCAAATCCGGTTGCATCGTGATGGATGACGAAACATACGTCAAGGCCGACTTCCGTCAACTGTCCTGGGCAAGAATATTTCGTTGCCAAGTCGAAGTTCGATGTTCCGGAGGATGTTCGAAAGAAGAAACTATCGAAATTTGCAAAGAAGTTTCTAATCTGGCAGGCGATTTGCAGATGTGGTGAAATAAGTGCTCCCTTCATCACTTCCGGAACAATAAACGGTGCGATTTACACGGAAGAGTGCCTTAGAAGCGTCTCTTGCCATTCATTAAGAAGCACAAAGGATCAACTCTGTTTTGGCCTGATCTAGCATCCTGCCACTACGCTCGAAACGTATTGGAGTGGTACCGAGCCAACGGAGTCAATTTTGTGCCAAAGGATATGAACCCACCAAATTCACCGGAACTTCGTCCAATTCAAAAATTCTGGGCAATTATGAAAACGGAACTTCGCAAACATCCCAAAACTATAAAAACAGAGCTAGAATTGAAGAAAATTTGGGTAAAAACAACAAAAACACTGGGAAAATCGGTTGTACAAAATTTGATGGGTGGAGTTAAAAGGAAAGTGCGGGCATTCGGGATGGGAGACAAAATTGAATAAAACAAATGTTGTAAATCAAAACTCATTAGTAGTTCTTCATTCCCTGAAAATTTCCGGAAAATCCGATAATCCGTTTAATTTTGATGAGTATATATGTGTGTGCCATTTTTATCGAATACACCCTTTAAGTGCCATTCCTAAAAGGAGACCAGATTGCAGGTTTGCCCGGCCTGAGACCATTCAGGGGAATGGGGTCAAGTATCCCGTACTCGGGAAGGAAGCTGACCGGCTAGAGCCAACAGTTACGAGGGAAAGAGGGGGTTTATAATCATAGGGTGAGCCAGAAGGTTCAAATGAAGTGAACTGCTTCCGATTCGAGAGAGGTCACAGGTCGATCCAGTACATAAAAAAAACTCAAAATAAAGACACGAACGCGAAATACAGGAAACCCCTTTCAAGACTCTAACTACCATGCCATGACACAACTGAGAACTACAAATAACTTTCAGGACATACATTAATTGTTATGTTATATATTCTCCGTGCGAGGAGTAACGATTATGATGTAGAAGGAGATGTTCGCTCATCACCATGAGGCACCAAGAGTGAACAGCAATGTTTTTGGCTAGAATGAAAGATATGAAGAGAAAGTTTTGATAGTTCCGCTAGTGTGCGGCAGGCTTGGAAATGTAACAGATGTTTTAGGAAAATTGAGCGAAAAGGGCATGTGTACAGTGGTTTTCAAACCAACGACATTTTTGCCTAACATCCCACTGCGGGGTAGGTCGAAGCAACGGACAAGAGCGTCTTCCAACCGGACATTTTTGCCTGTTGAAGTGGCGGACTTAGTCCGTTGCTTCGACCTACCCCGCAGTGGGATGTTAGGCAAAAAATGTCGTTGGTTCGAATACCACTGTACGCATGCCCTTTTCGCTCGATTTTCTAAAACATCTGTTACATTTCCAAGCCTGCCGCACACTAGCGGAACTATCAAAACTTTCTCTTCATATCTTTCATTCTAGCCAAAAACATTGTTGTTCACTCTTGGTGCCTCATGGTGATGAGCGAACATCTCCTTCTACATCTATTTCAGGACATGCTATAAAGCTCACAAACTATAAAGCTTTCTATTCACTTTCGACAACATGGATGAAATATATTTGGACGTCCTCTTTAGTTACATTTTTGCCTGTCTATTTCCTTTCCCTTTCCTTTTCTCTTCCCCCTTTCTAGCTAAAGTTTTCTTCTCCGATCTTCTCTTGTGTTTAGGTGTTCAACTGATTATTAAATTTTCGTTTGTCTTTCAGTTTGACTTTACTGGCAATTTGTTGCCGTTTGTCACGTGCGCACTGGACATATACAACGATTAGCATGCTTTTCCTGGTACTTACGATTCACTACCTAGGGTTTACGTGTGGGTGAGTGGGGAACCAGATGGTGGCACCGAAGCTGCTATGCACTTCTTCGGTGAAACGATCGCTGGTGCGAACTCAGGGTTGCTGAATGGGTTCCTCCACCGGAAACGTGGGCTTGTGTGGGAACGTGCCACTTACGTTCAGCGTCCTCCGAACAATTTTGCTCTATGACGCGGTGTGATACATGGCTTGCCTGTCCAGGGAGCGTTGAGAGTTTCGCTCGCGTCCCTCTTCCGGCCACGTGTGTCCCGGGAATCCTTCGAAGTCGCCCAGTGGGGTCAAGAGCGATATCTGACTGGAATTGGTGTGTCGGCACCGCGACGCCGCGACCGCCGTCAACATGCGACGAAGAAATGGTAAGCTGTGACGGTTGCGCAAACTGGTTTCATTCTCGCTGCGTCGATCTAACGGAGGGACCGAAGCCCAAAAAATGGTACTGCCAAAATGACGTATGGCTCAGCAGTACCAAAGGCAGCTTAAAGAGGCAAAGCGACAAGCTCGTACTCGGAAGCCCACCGACGAATCTGACAAATCTAGCGTTAGCTCTCGCAAAGGCTCTTCCAACGTAGAACAGAAGGTAAGAGCATTGGAAGAAAAAGCAAAAACGGCAGTATGAAGAACTAGAGGCGGAGTTGCAGCTGCGTAAAGAAAAAGATATGCAACGTGCATTTGAAAGAAAAAGGTTGGAGATGGAAAACAGAATGCGAGATGAAGAAGAAATGGAGCAAAGAGCTTTGCAAGAGGAAATTCTGCTGAAGAAGAAAGCACACATTGCCCAAAAAAGCACAAAAAAGTCTGTTGAGCAGCAGGTGGCAGAGTTATCACTTGTGAAGCTTCCCAAAACGGTGTCTTAAACAACGCACGACTGTGGAATTAATGCGGGACCGTCTGGCAAAGGGAACAAAACTACCCTGAAGTTAACCAGAGACAATTTGAAGAAGCTTCCGCGAGGTCGACGAAGAGGAAGATGATACACAGTCAGCAAACTCACAACTAACCAGCAAACATTCCGAACCATCCGTGAAAAGCATTCCAGAGAGGGCGGACCAAAACGGGCCGGGGCAGAAGTATGTTGGACCAACAAAGGCACAGCTGGCCTCGAGAAAGGGATTGACCTTCAAACTCCCAAAGTTCTCCGGAAAACCGGATCAAGCCGTGCAATCTTTGCCAATGTACGGAACATCGACTTCGGCACTGCGCGGAGTTTAAAAAGTTATTATACACCGATAGATTGAAGCTGGTTACCCGGGACAAACTGTGCCAAGTGTGCCTCAACGATCATAGCGGTGTATGTAAGTTCAAGATCTATTGTAATGTTGGCAATTGCAAGGAGCATCACAATCCGCTTATGCATCCTATAACAAACAGCGTAGGTATAAGCGCACATATTCGTTCCAATTACACGACCATGTTCCGTATGGTTCCGGTACGTCTTCATTATGGTGAAAAATCGATCACGGTATTGGCATTTTTGGATGAAGGTGCGTCCGTCACGTTACTGGGAAAGAAACTAGCTGATCGGCTAGGCGTTGTTGGTGTGCAAGAACGGCTGACGATCAAGTGGATGGCAGATATCACGCGTGAAGAAAAAGGTTCCCGACGTATGAATCTGTGGGCGTCGGGCGTAAGTGCAGGCTCTGGTGACAAGCTACTGTTGCAAAATGTTCGTACGGTAGAAAAACTAATGTTACCACGTCAGAGGTTAGACTTCCCGGAAATCGCTAACCAATATAAACACATGCGGGAGTTGTCGATCGAGTCTTACGACGGGCAACCAAAACTGCTCATCGGATTAAACAACATTCACTTATTTGCTCCGATTGAGGCGAAAATTGGTGCGGCTGTAGAACCGATTGCAGTTCGGTGCAGACTTGGTTGGGCAGTGTATGGTCCAAGGTATGCTACGGCAGTTATGGCAGGTAATTATTTCGGTCTTCATCAAGACATCAGTAACGAGAATTTGCACGAACTGCTCAAAAGCCACTATGCTCTGGAAGAATCGGTGATAGCGATACCGCAAGAATCGACAGAAGACAAACGAGCTCGGGAAATACTCGAGCGAACAACTAAACGAATCGGAGATCGTTTTGAAACCGGACTACTGTGGAAATCGGATGATCCACGGTTTCCTGACAGTTTTCCCATGGCGATGAAGAGAATGAAGCAACTAGAAAAACGACTACAAAAAAATCCGGATCTACATTCGAACGTCTGCAAGAAGATCGACGAGTATCAGGAAAAAGGGTCCGCACATCTGGCTACCTCGGATGAACTTGCTGCAACTCCCCCCGACAAGGTATGGTATCTCCCACTTAATGTTGTACAAAACCCGAGAAAACCAGAAAAGGTGCGTCTCGTGTGGGATGCTGCAGCGACTGTACAAGGGGTTTCGCTGAACTCGCAGTTGCTGAAAGGGCCCGATATGCTCGTTCCCCTGGTTAAAGTTCTATCCGGATTCCGCGAATGGCGAATTGCCTTTGGCGGCGATGTGAAGGAGATGTTTCACCAGATGATCATTCGAGCCGAGGATAAACAGAAGCAGCGATTTGTCTTCAGGAAAAATACAGAAGACCAACCGAATATATATGTCATGGATGTAGCTACATTCGGATCCACAAGCTCCCCTTGTTCGGCCCAGTACGTAAAAAACAGAAACGCAGCGGAATTTGCTTCTCAATATCCCGCAGCAGCCACCGCGATTATAAACCGACATTATGTTGACGACTATTTCGATAGTGCCGACACGGTGGATGAGGCAGTCAAGCTGTCACAGGAAATGCGCTTGGTACATCAAAAAGCGGGTTTCATGATCCGAAATTGGGTATCCAACTCACCAGAAGTATTACAGAGCTTGGGAGAGTCAAAACTAATCGCTCCGGTTCACTTCAACCAAGACAAGCAAACTTCTAAAGAGCGAGTTCTAGGAGTGATTTGGGATCCGAACCTGGATGAATTTTCTTTTTCGACAAAGCACTGCGAGGAGTTGTTGGCGTATCTATATGAAGGAAAACGGCCAACGAAAAGACTCGTCGCAAGTTGCGTAATGGTTTTTTTCCACTTGGCTTATTATCGCCATTTACAATACACGGAAAAATTATAATTCAGCATCTGTGGCGTTCCAGCTGTGACTGGGACCATGAAATCGACATAAATTGCTGGGATCTGTGGATTCGATGGACAAGGCTGTTGCCTGAGGTGGAAGCCATCCGGATTCCACGAGGCTATCTCCGTGGAGTGAAACGTAATGAAATCGATTCACTGAAGCTTCATGTCTTTACTGATGCTAGCGAACACCCATATGGATGTGTGGCGTATCTTCGACCGGTAGTGACCGGAAAAGTTCATTATTGTCTTATTATGTCTCGAGCGAAGGTGGCACCGATAAAACGGCAGTCAAAACCTCTTCTCGAGTTGATGGGAGCAGTTTTGGGAGCACGTATGCATCAAACTGTTCTCGAGACACATTCGTACAAATTCATCCTATGAGCGGCCTAGCTGATATATTTGGACGGATTCTCGTACAGTGTGCAGCTGGATCAATTCGGACCTACATCGCAACAAGCAATTCGTCGCATTTTGGGTTGGTGAAATCCAAGAGCTCACAAAGGTTGCGGACTGGCGATGGCTGCCTACAAAGTTGAACATAGCAGACGTTTTGACGAAGTGGGGGCAAGGTCCACCATTGCAAAGCGACGGCGTGTGGTTCCAAGTTCCTGTATCAACCAGAGCATCATTGGCCATCAATAGGATCGTCGTATGAAGAAACCAAGGAAGAAGCCCGAGGTGCAGTATTATTCTACGAAGTGTTAGACGTCAAAGCGATTTCTCGTTGGACAAAACTCTTGCGAGTGGCGGCTACCATGGTACGGTTTATCTCGGCGTGGTGAGCCGATACTGACAATGCGAGCTACCGCGAACCAACGTCGTTTGATCGAAGTGACAGCGGCAAATTATTCAACAGTACAAGCACCACTCGGGCAGGAAGAACTCTAGCAGGCAGAAAGCATTCTATGGCGACAGGTGCAGTGGGACAGCTTTCCAGATGAAATGAGCACACTTACGAACAATATGAAGCGCCAGCCAGGTCAGCCACTAGAGAAGATTAAAAAGAGCAGTTTCATCTACAAAAGTTCACCGGTGCTGGATAACGAGGGTGTCCTTCGTATGGACGGCAGACTATCGAACTCAGAGGAAAGTTGTTTCGACAAAAAGTATCCGATAATATTGTCTCGATCACATGAAATAACGCAGAAGCTGATGCAGCACTACCACGAAAAGTTCGGACATGCCAATTCGGAGACGGTTTTCAACGAAATTAGGCAGCGGTTCCAGATACCAAAGTTGCGTCGAGCGATTCAAACGGTAGTCAGCAGGTGTGTGTGGTGTAAGGTACATAAGTGCTGGCCAAGATCTCCAAGGATGGCTCCCCAACCAGTTGAACGAGTTACTTCCTGTTTAAGACCCTTCAGCTCAGTGGGCATCGATTACCTGGGACCGTTACACGTAGTAATCGGTCGGCGCAAGGAGAAGCGTTGGGTTGCGGTATTCACCTGCCTGGTAGTTCGCGCAGTACACGTTGAAGTCGTACACAGTTTGACAACAGAATCTTGTCAGATGGCCATCACTCGTTTCCATACGAAGTATGGGAAGCCAAGTCATATCTTCTCTGACAATGCTACATGTTTCCAGGGAACAAATAATGAGATGGCGAGGATGGAGAGCATCAACAAGCAGTGTGCTGAAAACTTGAATAGTTCCACTACCGCTTGGCACTTCAATCCACCCGGAACGCCACACATGGGTGGAATCTGGGAGCGAATGGTACGATCGGTGAAGGAAGCAATGCTAGCCCTGTACGATGCCAGGAAACTGACGGACGAGATCCTGGTGACGACACTTGCAGAAGCGACCGACATGATTTACATGCGTCCGCTGACATACCTGCCGCAGGATTTGGTGCCCGAACTGGAAGGATCAATGTATCCTGAATGAGGGTCGGTGCCTCAAGTGGCCAGTGGTAGGAGAAAGCATTGTGCAGAAGCTTATGAGTAGTGTAGCATACTGAAATATGATTATTAACATGCAACATGTGTGATTAGAAAAGTTCTCAAACAGAACAAGTTAGGTCTTAAACCAATATGCAACATGACACTTTTAGCTTGTTGTTGAATTTCTTCACAGTCTGTTGTTTAACTTCTCAGTTCAAAAACAGACCTCTTTTCAAATTTATTGCTGACCGTTGTTTGTCACACTGAGCACTTGAAAACATAACAGTGAAGGCAAAGGTTCAAGTACATAAATAACCAATGCTCAGCAGGCGGATCGGCGTTTGCTTGTTCCAAAATATTTTTCATGTTATGATTATCCATCGTTTCCTTAACCGATCGCGGAACACACATGTCGTTTGTACTTGCATGTGCTGTTAGGTACAATGTGAATAGTCAACTTGTAGCTGATTGGCTAATTGATATTTTACGAAGTAACTCCAGGCACCTCCCACAAAGACAATGTTGTGTAGAGTTAATTTTTGTATCTAGACTTAGGTTACCAAAAATAAGATTGAAATAAATATAAGGATTCTTGTCTCAACATCCAACGTCAGAGGTCGTACTGTTAAAGTAGTGTTAAGGGAATAATTAGAGAACTCGCCTACCCTTCGCAAAATCAAGCAAATGGAAATGAAAATGGAAAGAAAACATTGTTGTTTACTGTGTTTGAGAATAAAATAATCAAAAATTACAGTATGGTCTTTTATATTTGAGAAAAAAGTGTATTTATATTGGTCGGAACAGTCTATAGAACGCATCTTCTTAAATTACACAGGCTTACAGAGACACAGGCTGAAAGTCTCTTATATCAAGCTAATCAATCAATCAATCTATTCTATTCAACTGCAATCTCTGTTCTTCAAGAATTTTTTTTTGGAACGAACAATATTGTACACTCAGTAGCAAAAAAAAGCCGAGCAAAATTTTGCTTCCAAAAAACGCGTTGTTCAACCTTCTGTAACTTTGTCAATTATCAATATATTTGGCTGATATTTTGACAACACTATAACTTATGTATACACCTTATGTGACCAAAATTCTATGTTGATGAAGTTTATAAATTTGAAGTTATCATAACATATGTGAAAAATGTCAATTTTGACATACCAATTTAAAAAACCCGTATTTCTGTGAAAAATTTAGGTGGCATATTAAAAATTTCTCCATGACTTAAAACAATACAGAGATTAATATGGACAAAATTTTAACTCTTTTCATCAAGTGGTTTGGACTACAGCTGACGTCAAAGTTGACGCTCCAACATGAGTATTTCTCGCTCTCACCCGATATTTACCATGCTGAACTATCGGTGCAAAAACAAATCTGAGGCGTTGTCATCATACAGGTTTGGGCCGAATTAATAAGATGAATTCACCTCAGCTTTGTTTCTGCACCGATAGTTTAGCATGGTAAATATCGGGTGAAAGCGAGAAATACTCATGTTAGAGCGTCAACTTTGACGCCAGCTGTAATCCAAACCACTTCATGAAAACAGTTCGAATTTTGTCCACATTAATCTCTGTATTGTTTAAAGTCATGGAGAAATTTTTAATATCCTACCTAAATTTTTCACAGAAATACAGATTTTTGAAATTGGTATGTCAAAATTGACATTTTTCACATATGTTATGATAACTTCAAATTTATAAATTTTATCAACATAGAATTTTGGTCACATAAGGTGTATACATAAGTTATAGTATTGTCAAAATTTCAGCCAAATATATTGATAATTGACAAAGTTACAGAAGGTTGAACAACTCGTATTTTGGAAGCAAAATTTTGCTCGTCTTTTTTTTTTGCTACTGAGTGTAAAAAAAAACATGCTTTTTTAAAGTGATTGTAAGTTAAGTTGACGTTAAGTTATTATAGACACAATCTAACCATTCTTTTCAGAGCCCTTCAGGCTCTATGCAAACTGTCTCAAGTAGCAAGTATGATTCATACAACGTGTTCTACAAAAGCAACGATGTCAGACAGTGAATAATAGAACCGAAAACTACTATCTATAGTTGACCACTCAAAGGCCCTGGTCATTCACCGTACACCATGATTGACTGACTGACTGCTTCACACCACCAACACATCCAGTTCGGTAGATCAAGAATAAAAATATACATCTTTTCCCCTTTTTTCATTTCCAACAAGAATACCTTGTGGGAAATCAGATGATCAGACGCTTGCATTGTTGGCCACGACCTGAGAAATTACGAGAATTTGAAAACAAGCCACTTTCGTCCGGCTGTACACTGTAAAGTACACAACCTTTGTCCCTAGAATACATTCCCACCAGCCAGCCAGCGCACAGCAAGTGCCCCTCAGATAGGAACCTACTGCCTTTGTGGAGCTGGCAAATGAATCTGTCACTATGGTTCTGAAGCAAAATAAATATACTGTGAAAACTTATCTTTACGTTGTCACTCATCTCGCACATAAATAGCCGTGCTGAAAGGGGAAAGATATTGTTCAGCAAACAAGAGGCACCGTCGTCGTAACAACGTCCATGCTGGAAGAAAAAAAACGAACCGAGGTGTACCCAGGCAAACCGAAATGCACGACGACGTGTCGCTTCCTTGTGCAGTTTCACGACCCAAGGAAAACAACGCCTTCGCTCCCGTCGCCGTCAGTTGGGACAACTTCAAACGGGTCGTTGTTTAGTAAATAGATACTCTGCTGTGACAACATTGAATCACGAACACACACACACACATACACACATACCGGTGCACAAAGAATCGCTGTTTCCGTTGAAAATGGGGCCCATGAAAGAAATGTCGGTTGAAGTCTTGCGGGAAAAGGCTTCAAGCGGAAGAATTCTATACACCAAGGCGATGACAGGAGTAAGGTGGTTTCACAGTGCAAGGAAAGTGATACCCCTTTAACTTCCATTGGGACGTGTAGAAGGAAAAAAAAATATCTGCCAGCAACCATTGTATACCGGAATGAAGTTATCAAAACTTGGGTGATTTAGAGAAGGTAGGCATGATGCGATTAACTTCTTTGTTGATTACTTCAACAATAAAAGGTGGAGCGGTCAAAAATTGGTCAAACTTGATTAAGTGCACACTGATTAGTTTAAAGGGCGATACGGTCAAAATTTGGTCAATATCAACTTGACGTATTTCTTTCAATTTTGCATTTAAAAAACCTGAACACCCCTCATTTTGAAGGTGTGTGTGTGTAAAATGTTGCTCCTATTTTGATTTTGGAATTCACTCTTCAGTTGTCAAAATGCCGTCCAAGCAAGAAGAGCAGCGTATCAAAATTTTGCTCGCGCATCGCGAAAATCAGAGCTACTCGCACGCAAAGTTGGCAAAATCGCTAAAAGTTGCCAAATCAACCGTTACAAATGTAATTAAAGTGTTTGGGGAACGTTTGTCGACAGCCAGGAAGTCTGGATCGGGGGGAAATCGAAAACCGGAAGCCGCTGAGACGACAAAGAGAGTTGCCGGTAGTTTCAAGCGAAACCCTAACCTATCTTTCCGAGATGCCGCAAATAAGCTGGGTGTATCGTCTACAACCGTGCATCGAGCCAAAAAACGAGCCAAAAAACGAGCCGGACTATCGACTTACATGAAGGTAGTGACTCCAAATCGCGATGATAAACAAAATACGATGGCCAAAGCGCGATCCCGGAGGCTGTACACGACGATGCTGACGAAGTTTGACTGCGTGGTAATGGACGACGAAACTTACGTCAAAGCCGACTACAAGCAGCTTCCGGGGCAGGAGTTTTATACGGCAAAAGCAAGGGGAAAGGTAGCAGATATTTTCAAGCACACGAAACTGTCAAAGTTCGCAAAGAAATATCTGGTTTGGCAAGCCATCTGTACCTGTGGCTTGAAAAGCAGCATTTTCATAGCTTCCGGGACTGTCAACCAAGAAATTTACGTGAAAGAGTGTTTGAATAAACGTCTGCTGCCTTTCCTGAAGAAACACGGTTGTTCCGTACTGTTTTGGCCGGATTTGGCATCTTGCCATTACGGTAAAAAGGCCATGAAGTGGTACGCCGCCAACAACGTGCAGGTGGTTCCCAAGGACAAGAACCCTCCCAACACGCCAGAGCTCCGCCCAATTGAGAAATACTGGGCGGAAGCGGAACCTAAAGAAGACCAAAAAAACTGCTAAGGACGAGCAGCAGTTCAAGGCAAACTGGCTTTCTGCGGCGAAGAAGGTGGACAAGGTGGCTGTACAAAATCTGATGGCAGGGGTCAAGCGTAAGGCCCGGCAATTCGGATTTGGAAAAGCGGAAGCCTAACTGAATATTTTTCCTGAATTTTATACTAATTGAACTTGAAAAAGAAATTTAATTTGATTTTTTAAATAAACGATTTCACCGATTAACACGCGTTTTCCCTTGACCAAATTTTGACCGTATCACCCTTTATTATAATAAATTCTTTTTGAAGTTCATCGTCTACAAAACACATCGTCTACAATTGTTAGGTTAGGCTTCCGATTTTCTGAATGCGAACTGTCGGGTTTTACGTTTCACACCTTCCATCAAGTTTTGTACGCCTGCTATATCCACCTCATTTGATGTTGATCGCCAATTTGCCTTGAAGTGTTTTTCACTTCCAACTGTTTTTTGAGTTCTCCTGAGGTTTCTCTTTGCGGTTGCCCAATATTTGTCAATTGAGCGCAGTTCCGGCGTGTGTGGAGGGGGCTTTTCTCCTTGGGTGCGATTTTCACACTGTTGGGGGAGGCAGCTCATCAAATCTTCCTTCCCCCCTCTAAGCATCTTGCTATCAGGTAACAGGTGGGTCTCCACCAATTGCCTGTCATCTGTCAAATTTGAAAGACGTCTACATTGAGTTATCTCAAATTATAATAATACGTCCACTGAACAACATTGAGATTGGTTGATCGGAATGGATATAATGAAATCATTGGGTATAGGACCAAGTCTCTGCTGGGTGGTGCAAAATCGATGAATTGAATAGAAGCAAAGTTGCCAAAAGGCACGAAATGCATCTACGGACTCTTATTTTTTACCGTAGTTTTGGATGGGTAAGCGTGGATGGTTCTTTATATTTGTTTTATTATACTATTATATAACATACAACTAAATGCCTTATTCTGCAAATTTTAAATTTCAATCTCAATTTCAGTGCGCGAGATAAGGTGCTACGACCTTGGCAAATTATTGCCAGACTTTTGGTTCAAATGCTAAAAGTACACCAATAGGCAAAAGGAGCATACACCAATCTTTCTAGCATCTATGCTCCCAACGATAAAATACAAATGATCACATTATTCAACCCTATATGGAAGCGTTTGGTTTGGGGGTCCACGATTTATTCCTTCTTTTGATTCGAAGTACTAGAGCGATTTCAGACACGATTTCTGAAATTGCTATGCATCTTTGAATCCTTTCTGCGGCACATGCTACGCAGTTGGTCTGGCCGGTGACAAAAAAATTGATGGATTAAAGAAGTCGTCATTTTCCTAAATGCTTTCAAGAATTGGCTGCGTCAGTGTGAGATAAGATTAGATTTGATTTAGAACGGTTTGCATACTATTGGCGGTATTTCTGATTCATTTTTCCGTAGTGGCAAGAAACGAGGTCTCGCCAAAACTCGTGTACAACTTACGCGCTCTTCCTTTGGCTGTTTTGCTCATAATCCTGATTTGGTGTCACTGTAACCTTATATGTTGACATTCCGGCTCGGTTCTTTGCTCTTTGCACTTTTGTGTGGGACTTTCCCAATTTGTTTCCTATATCTCTGATGTAAAGTTTGGGATTTCGTTTGAAAATGCTGGCCACTAATCTTTAGGTCGCTGCGGCTTCCTGGTTTTGATTTCCTCCTGATTTCGGCTTCCTGGCAGTTCTTCTTCTATTAGCATTTCAAGCTTATTACTTTCATAATTCGCTCATTGCTTGCTCTCAACTTAGTGTTCTAAATGCACTTCCATAGTTAACTATCGAGAGCTTTCGACGCCAGGCACCATTTTTGCATGAGTATGATTGTGTGGCAAATACAATCATACCCTATGCCCACGGAGTCGAGAAATTTTTCTTAAAGAAAAATTCCTACACCAGACCGGGAATCGAACCCAGTTACCTCCAGTATTGCTTTGTAGCTGCTCCTTTACCGACTGGGCTTAGGAGGACCCCCTTCCGATGCTTAGTTTGCCCCCTTCCCTTCTTGAATACCTGGTCACGAATATGCCCCACACTAAATAATTCATAGGATTGGTGATAGGGGACAAATTTCCATGATGATGATGACGATGATGAAATACTACCATCTATTGTAGCAAGGTAACTTTCCAAAGCAATGGAATAATCTGAAAAATGATTTGATCAGGATCCTATTGTTGTTTGTGATCATCAACCTCCTGTATGAAGGGTCAAAAACGTTTGGGCGAGCCCGTAAGCAGAGACTTCGCGTAATATATGGAAGAAAATCTCCTTCCAAAAGCAAGTTCAAACGTACAGCACTAGAATCGAACCCTCGATTGACAGAATAAACCAAAAAATGGGGTCGAAGAGTCCGCCCTCGCTCCGCAAAATGTTAACAATAGGGAGGAGGCAGTCCCATGCTCCCTATCCAAATCGTTTCACTTGGGTGCCCTGATGGTCCCTTTCTTTCCCCGTTATATATAAGGTCGTGGTTATTTAGTATTTGTTGTAGTGGTCATTTGATTACTTACCTTGTGTTAGAGAATTTGGCTGAAAGCAAAATTGGTCAGGGTTACCGTTCTTTACTTACTGCTCTGACCTTAGGCAAAGGCCGATGTTAGTTACCAAAATCCGGATTGTAACTTACTCTCACACGTTGCTGTGAAAATATATTGTAATAGATATGCAACCATCTACTAACTAGTATGGCTTCCAGTCACTATGTCACAGTGATGTTTCAAACCAAATCTAAAATACTATTAGTAAAATTTTACAAAAAGCGGAGAAATATTACCGTGAAACATTTCAAAAGAGTTCCAGCCTATATGTTTTATTGCGTTAACGATGGAAAGTCATACATTTATGGAATAAAGTATTGCCTTCTAAATGTTTAGAACTCATTATAAATTCAATCATATGAACTGATTGTAGGCTACACAGAAAAAAATAATTAATTTTAACAAGCGCGTAAAATTTCGCCTCGTGTAGTTCCAAGCCAAAGGAGGCGTAAACAAGGTTTGCAATCTTTCATACAACAGGCTAGACTCAGGCGTTATCTGGCTTAAATTTACATGAAATATCCTATAATTTTCTGCCAAATCAAGCATTCCTTTTATGTGCATTAGATAACGCAGAAAATTCAATGTTTCTTTTTATCTGTGTACAAAGTTTTATTTTTTAAATTCTTCGTTCATTTTAAATAATGCTGACTAGTAAAATGCATTGACTCAGATTCATTTGATGATTTGAAAATCTGATTTATCATTAATTCGTTGTGCTTGATTGGTCCAACGTATTTATCCAACAGTTTACTGTTAGACTTCTAGTATATAAGGCATGATAGAGTATATTTAATCGTGGTGGAATATAATATACTCTCAAACGTCTTTCACATTAGAAAAACGTTAATGCTATGTTCGCTGATAAGTTAATATTTTAACAACATTTATGCAATAAACGTTTTCTCTCATTCACCCATGTGGTTCGCAATTGAAAGCAATTTTTATAGTTAGAAATTATGTCATCAATACATCTAGTAAATCCGTGTTGGTCATTTAATTAAAACATCAAAAGTGCAATTGCTTCTCTGACCCATTGCTTAGAAGCTTTGAATTCGAAATGCGATATCATTTGAAAAAAAATCTCAGAGCCTAAATCATTTTATTAGTCTGTTGACGAAACAATATTTTTTATTTGATGTATAATTCAAACCTTGGATCGATACACAGACATACACCTACGCCATTTTACGTTAAAGGATTTTTACTTTCTTGCGTATAACTGCATAGGGAATGAATTTAAAAACAAACTATGACAATAAATAAACGAACGCGCTCGATAGGATGGTAAATATTGATAGAGGCAAACAAGCCCATTGGTATCTATCATAAAGAATGTTAGAAGATACTTGTTACTAAAGCTTGTTTTTATTTTATTTCCTTGGTCAAATATTCATAGGAGAGCTAGTGCAGCTAGTCTAATTGCATCGTTTACGAACAAAACGGAAAACTATTGAAACAGGAAGGAACATTGCCTGAAATTGGGAGTTTTTACTCAATTGTCTCAATAATTACACTTCTTTTCATGCAGTTCTTTTGACAACTGACGTTTAACACAAAATTGCGCTAAAAATATACGCATGCAATGCTTTTTTTAAATCATGCATTTGCAACATGATTTTGGCGTAACTCATATCGGGACATTTTATAAACTACACATACAAGTTCATGTATGTTAAAAACCGTTGCGGTAATGTTGCAATTCGATAGGAAAAACTAAAATTAATATTATTAAATCTGCAACGTATTACATACATGTTGTAAACTATGCCTGTTGCAATGCAAAAATGATACAGTATGGCGATGTTGAAATGAATATCTCCGTAACAGTCCAGTGTTTTGAGATTAAGAGAAATAAACCGTACACTGCCGGTCAAATTTATTTACATATTGTTCACAATTATTGGTTGAGCAAAAATTTCATCATGAAACTTGTCTATCCTTTTTTCACAATTAGAAAATCTTTGGTTTGGCGAACAGTTTTAATTTTTTCTTCAACAAAGAGTTAAGGTATCTATCAAAGAAAAGGATGTACGAGATTTCAACCAGAAATGTCCCATTTAAATTGTACGATGGGATGAAGCTTTTGAATGTTACACTGAAAATTCATTTTCGTTTATAATACGAAATCGAAGGTAGGGCTAACAAATCTATTTGTTGTTTTCTGCATCGAAACTGATTTGGACTTTTTAAGAAGCTACCTCCGTATTTAATGCCACACGTGCAACTATCAAAAGCACTTACCATTAGTTGACACAGAAAGAACATTCTTTCATTCTACGAAAACAATACAAAGAGCTACGAGTAATTTGTTACCAATAAAAAAGAAACGTCTCTGTGGTGGTGCATGAACGACTGACAGATCTACTTTATCGGCTCAAAATGTAATTGAAAATAAAGCGCATCACGAGGTTTCGGGGTATACATTCACAGATAAAAAGAAACATTGAATTTTCTGCGTTATCTAATGCACATAAAGGGAATGCAAGATTTGGCAGAAAATAATGGGATATTTAATGTAAATTTAAGCCAGATAAGGCCTGAATAAAGCCTGTTATATGAAAGTTTGCAAACACTTATATTTTTAGGAAGAGCTGTTTTTAAATCCGTGGTTGATCTTACTAAACCATGTTGACTCGTGAGAAGTCACTTGATTATTGTGCATGAAGTTCTCACTCTCGACAGCGCTTTCATTTCTATTTTGGAATAAATTAATGATTCCCACCATCTTAGCAGGCACACTAACACTTATGAGTACGATTGAAGACGAGCAGCGATTGGCTGGTCTTCACGAAATTCATTTTGTGCATCTTACAAAAATGGTGTTATGATAGCTTTTTGTCTGATGACAAGCCATGTGAATGTTTCATACAATTTACGAGACATTTGTTCTATGTACAAAATCCATGTTTACGAAACGAGTGAAAGCTACAAAAATAAATTTTCAGTGTAACTTCCTGTGTGGCCTTGTTAGATCACAGCAAGCCATGCTTGAAAACTGACGTGTTTTGTTTTTTGCTAGGTCCATTTCGCGAACAACTAAATCAAAAATATATTCGTAGTTCAATCTAAACGAATAGTGAAATTATAAAATCTGCACGTGTTTTGTGTAAGATGGAAAGAATTTAATCGATTCCTTCCAAAAAATTGTGATGGTCGGTAGTTTCACCCCCTTTTTAGTTTTTTGTGCTTTGTCCCCGCACCCGGAGTAAGAGTCAATTTCAGCTTAGTTGTGTTTGTTAGTGCTGTTAGTATTGTGCCACGCGGACATAAATGTATTCCGCTTTGTCGCAAGTGACTTGATGATTATAAGCAGTTTAAAAGTCCATATAGAGTCGCCTCATAGCGGAGGACTTTGATTGTTGGCAGTGTGTGGAGAGAGAAAAAAGAAAACCAGTGCTACGTAGAAAACGGCCATTTGCTGGTCAGAAGCAAAGAACGAAGCTAACGCGCATGCGTGCGTGAGTGACTGGCAAATAATTTCAGATGCACTCACCACGCGGTGTACAGATGGAGAGCTGTAAAATGTTTGTTTTTCTTTCGTTGCACAATGATTGTCATTTTTCAGGTTAAATTTC
Source organism: Aedes japonicus (assembly GCA_034211315.2). Classification (NCBI taxonomy): domain Eukaryota; kingdom Metazoa; phylum Arthropoda; class Insecta; order Diptera; family Culicidae; genus Aedes; species Aedes japonicus. The sequence continues at coordinate 178,349 of JASCZW010002074.1, read as the reverse complement.
TTCTCGGAAGTGTTTTTTTACCTGCGATATTCATTGTATTGCATTTGTGCGGGAAGTACTAATTGTGTTCGGGCTGTTCCATTCGAAAAGGATAATGTGAGAATATTTGCCGAATAGTGCAGTGCTACTGCACTAGATACATAAATGCATCCTTCAGTATCACAGGGTAGCCGTCCAAATGAAGACTGATCATCAGCAACAATATCCGGTGAGATCTTTCTAAATTTTTCTTCCATAAAATCACTGCCGGACGGTGGCCGTTGGATCAGACACACACATACACACACACACACACACACACACACATACACACACACACACACAACTTCCTGTGTGGCGTTGTTATCTGGACCCACAACTGTTAAAGCGAAGGATTAATTAGAGTAAGATCCAGGCAACTGTGAAGTTTTTTGGAAACTGCTATCAAGACGCCACTACAACGAGATTCAGTACTATTTATGCGATTACGATCATTCCGAAAACCTGTGAACTAATCTCCAAAAAGTTGAGCGGAATGAATTTGGTCATTGAGCCAGGTGTCGGTTAGAACTATCACGTCGAAGTTGGACTCGATGGCAGCTAATGAAAAGTCGTATATTTTCGTTCGGAGACTACGAAAATTCTGGCAATAATCCAGTAGTTCGTGAAGCAAAGCAGGCTTGCAATCAGCATGACTGGAATCAAAGGGCGAATCAGGTCTGGTTTTGGAAGACCCTCTCTCCGCTCTCACACGTAGGCCCGGGACAGCTGCAGGTCGCTGGCTGGAATGGCTCGACTAGATGGGGGGTTCGAGGACTTCCATAATACTAAGTTCAGTGCGTCCCTGTATTTGACTTTAAACCCATGCGTGTAAAGGTGCGGTGAAACAGTGAAAACCGGTGAAATCGGAGATCAAATCAGGTGTCAGGGTAACAGCAAAATCGTACTTGCCTGCATAAGCTTACAATGAAATGGCTTACATTTAGTAGTGTAGTCCTACGTCATCATTTCGAACAAGCCAATAGGGCTGTACCTTGTAGTTTTTCTCAATTTTCACAACTTTCATCCATATTCTGATGAGTCTTTTGAAAGTCACTAGATCAAGCCGGTAATTTCAAAAATCACATTTAACTAAAAATTCAACGGAACAAAATGACAAGAGAAAAATTTTCGCGTCTCGCTTCGAGCACCGCTCACTAGGATCACCTGGAAATTTATGTGCATGTTACTGAATAGAAAATCACACTACATTTTGGAGCTGTGCACAGAAAGAAATCTTGTAGTAAAAACTACCATTTTACCCGACTACGCCTATCTTTAAAATTACCATGAAATTGCAGTCAAATTTACTACGTTTATGGTAAAACCTTCAACGTTTGTGGTATATTTGACAGACCTCATATTGATATCAACCGCACCATGGTTGATCTAATCGCAGGCATGGTAAAATCAAACGCATTTATAGTCAGCTGAAAATTGTTGGTGATTGCGCTTAATTCAAACCTCGAAATGGTAGTTTCTACTGCAGCTTTTTTTTTGCGTGTAGTCACATAAATTTACACACGGAGGGCACCCTATCTGGGATTTATATTTTCTGTAGTCTTAGCTTACAGTTATGAATGGTTTCAAATCATTGGCATAGGTCTGCTTTTCGTAGAGACGAAAATACTACAATGTACACAATTTACATACAAGGATTACAACAATTGCTGATCCGCGATAAGAATTTGTCGACACACCTAATGATGTTCAAGGAGGGTTATTGTTGACAAACCCGCTTTTCACCGAGGTATTCGTTACACATGCCTTCCTTGCTAGTTAATTCCTCTTAAATCCACTGACTCATCTAAATCTAGCACAGCGTTTAGAAATCCAGCCTGAAATTATTCGCAAACCACTGCATTTTCTGGCCCGGTGAATCTGCACCCTAAATCAACTCAGTTCTATTTCACAACCCGGAGCATCACCGGTCACTTCACGGAACGGATCAGCTGGTGGATTGCTCAGAGTTGTGCATAATTAATTCGTTTGGCCAGGCAGACATGGGGCGAAATTCAATTTTGACAAGACAACCATCATCCATGGGATGCAGTCCCTTGCTCGTGACAACAGATCCAACGAAATTCCTCAGCTTGGGTCGACAATTTCCAGAGCCACAGCCGGAATGATTCCTCGAGGACATCCTCATTGGACAAAAGTGTATTACTCTTCAACCATTCTTCCTTCGAGTACTCTTGTTTTTCCTTGTTATTTTTTTCGGAGCTAAAATGCTAGGTTTACTGCGATCGTTTCTGATTCGGAGCTGGCAAAAGAAATACCAACAATCATTAGTCTTCATTACTCACTTCTGTTGCATTTTCCGAGTGGTTGAGTTGAGTGTGATACCTAGCAATTTCCCTTCCCCTTCCCTCCTCCCCCGTCTGTGCAGCAACAGAGTTTCGGAAATAGTTTGCTTGGCTTGTATTTTCTTCTTTCTTCGACGAAATTCCTTTCGTATGCTCTTGCAAAAAGGGAGCAAAGTGCACTCCTGATGATGTAAAACAATTTTCGGAACGGATGCTGATGTTGTTAATGAAGAAAAAAACCCTTCCTGTCCTGTTTGTCTGCCCAGTTGCAGGAGGAAGTTAGTTTGTGCTGATCTGGCATCAAGATGAAAGCACCTCTCGGAATTGAAAAAGGAGAGGGATTAAGTCCGGCGCTGACCGTCCGGAATGGAATGCTTTCACAGCTGAAGAGGATTTGCTGAGTGCTGAGGGAGAAGGTCAAAACAAAAATGGGATGCGTTCCGAGTTCATAGGAGCAACTGAGCAACTGTTTTAAAGCAAACTTAAATTAAATTGTTCTTTAAAAAGGAATCAATTTAGATCATTTCATTACCCCGATAAACTGTTAATCATGCGTTGAAATAAGCTCTCAGAATTGGCAAAAGAAATCGATTCCATAATCCCCGATATCGTACTTCATAATAGTCCCTGATTTTCACATTGGATTTCAACAGATTTTGCTCTTTCTTTTTTCCCCCACGTGGTCTCCCCGTTGATGGATTCTACAATGGTTGGCGGTGTTCTGCTAAAGTGCACCGATTATCGGCTTATTGCGCATTTCAGCCCACCCCGTGACTCCCCCTCCCCTCCGGTCATTGAGGCTGGCTGGGGTGAAAAGCTTTGCGCGTTCGGGAATAAGCGTGTAAATTATGGTAGGAAAGAACTCATAATCGCCCTTCCATTAGCAGCCACTGTCGAGTATTGGTTATGTACGGTCTGCTTCAACCATGAGGCATTCTTTTGAAAAAATGAAAAAAGGAAACTTTTCTCCGCTCCCGATTGGGCTCGATTGGGGGTGTAATTTGAAAAATGTGTATTTTATGCCTCGCTGCATCCATTACTGTTCGGTAAATTTGGCAGATGGAAAAGGAAGCCCGGCCAGGTTGTTGATGGATGAAGGTAAATTGGCATTGATGTTGATGTGAGAGGAATGGAAAAGCTTGGATTCAGTTGACAACTGGGCGTGAGTTAAATCGGTGTTTTTTTGCCACGAAGAGTGATGGAAATCCCGGATTCGTTAACGCATTAAGCACCTTGAAAGTCAGTGATCAGTGATGATCTCAGTTTACAAGTGAAACGTTATTCTTGCTCTTGCTCTACTTCAGTCTTATTCAGCTTTCAACCGTCTGACTCTGTCGATTAAACATCATTTGATTGACGTTCATAAATTTCAGCGGCTTTCCATAACCGCTGATCCCGTGAATCATTTTCCCACATGCTAAGTCGTAAACCTGCTAGCACACATAAATCCTATCAACAAGTCACAAGTTATTTCCAATCAAGCTGAAAACACACTAAAGAACACAGTGACGCATTGGATCGTAAAAGTTCATTCGTCTTTTCCCACCTTCTGCAAAACGATAGGTGAAGGTTATCTCCCGGTGCCTTTCACTAATTAGGATCTCATTTCAAGCGATAAATTAATTACATTTTCTGTTCGCTAGAACAACAACAACATCACCTTCCCCAAACCGATCCAGACTTAGGATGCTTTTTCTTTTGGCCGCTACTTTGAAAGCACGAGTGTCATCTCTGGAAATCATCCAATTTCAACAGGACGGCTGAGGTGTCACGTTATCATTTAATTGGGATCAGCCTGTGAGGCGTTCGGGTTTCTAATCTCTCCTCGCTCGCTTCGCTGGGCCGGGATGGGCAGGATTGGAAAACTATTCCCTGCCGTGTTGTTCTACTCGCGTTTCTCTGTTCCCGGGTAACGATGGGAATTTGGTTAATGAAAATTGGAAACCGAAATTAAGAGGATTTCGGCAGGTGCACAGTGGAGCAGAGTAGCAAAAGCGATCAGAATTGTTGTGGTGCTTTGCATACGACATGGCTCTAGAATCTAATGAATTATATTAAAGGAAATCTTTCGATTGAGTTGGTCAACGAGCTGAAATGCGAAGGCTTTTTACGGTCATAGACCGATGTTTTCGTTATTCCAATTTAAGGTCTGTGACAAAGTAAACTTGAAAAATTTTATACACAATGACTATGATGTCCGGGAAATCGAAAACTTTGAGAAGCTTCTCGAGTTAAATCCTCAAACTCGCTTCATGACTTTGTACCATTTGTACATAACACAGGATGTCAGCCCTTCGCCGAATATTCCCAATCGTGTTTGCTTCTCCGACTTCAGCAGTTCGGTTCATTTTGATTTATCCATGAAGCAGGAGCTTCATGAAATCTCAGAGCATCATCATCCTATGATTGCTCCGGCGATATTTGCTGCAAAGTTTAGCCAAGTTGATTCCACTAAATCGTTCTTCACTGACGGGTCTTTGATAGAGGAGTCCGCCGGTTTTAGTATATTTAATGAAATTTATAGCGCCAATCGTAAACTTCAAGCTCCTTGTTCCGTATTTGTCGCTGAATTAGCGGCAATACACTTTACGCTAGAAATTGTTGCCTCACTTTCACCGGATCAGTATTTAGTTTTCACGGATAGTGTCAGTTCTATAGAGGCTATCCGCCCCTTGAGGCCGGTAAAGCACTCCTCGTATCTTCTCATGAAAATACAGGAGCTTCTGAGTGCTTTATCTTCGCGTTATTTTATCATCACCTTTATATGGGTCCCATCTCATTGTTCGATTCTGGGCAATGAGAGAGCGGACTTGCTTGCAAAGGTGGGCGCTATGGAAGGCGATATTTATGACCGACAAATCGCTTTCAACGAATTTTTTCCTATTTTTCGTCAACAGTCACTCGTCACTCGTATATATGGAGTGAAGGAGCATTTGGGAGATGGCTTCATTCTATAACTCCCAAAGTGTCGAAGAAATGTTGGTACAGGGGGTTGGATGTGGGTCGAGACCTCATTCGTATGATGTCACGCCTCATGTCTAATCATTATTCTTTAAACGCTCATTTATTCCGTGTTGGGCTGGGAGACAGCAATCTCTGTGAATGTGGACAAGGTTACCAGGACGTAGATCACGTTATTTGGTTTTGTGCTGAGAATCGTGGAGTCGTGGAGTAGACAACCTAATGTACCGGTTCGAGATATTTTGGCTGCTCGCGATTTGGAGTTTATGAAACTTATTTATGTGTTTTTGACTAACAGTAATTATAGGTTGTAGTTTGATTAACGTTCATGTTTAGGTTAAATTTTTAAGGACTACGTGCGTGTGTATTTATGTGTGTGCGCGTGTGTATATGTGTGTGTTATTTTTTTCTTTTATTTGAAAACGTTCAATTCCTTAATTTCTATTGTAAATTGAAGTTCTATGTATCAGAAAACTATAATTTTGTTAACCTTATCTGAAATTCCCTCTTTTTATTTTCCCATCCATAAAATTGTAAATCCTATTAACATCGAGACAACCGCGAGTAATCGGTTTTATCCCTTTAAATAAGTTTTAATTTACCTTTTTTTTATTCAATGTAAATATAAAACGAAAACTTGGCGCTGTAAAGTTAATTCAATTGAGCCTGTACAAATAAATATACTTGTTAAAAAAAAACAATGCCCATGTAACATTTAGAAGTAATGTTGTCAAAAAGTTTTCTAACGTCAGATGATCATTCTTGTTATGTTTAACAGTGGCAATGAATCAAGAAGAGCGCCGCAAAATCATCAAAGTCGGAATTACAACAATTGCTGAAAAATAAACGAGGGACCATTTTACACGTCTGTTAAAATTAATCTTTTTTCTCATTTTCTCTTTACAGGTATTCCACTAAAAAGGTCGCACTCACCAGGATTCCCTTTTAAATATTTAAAACAAAGTTTTCGGAAAAAATACAGGTATTTGATTCTAACTTGTTTGATTGATCATAGACTACAACAGAGAAAAAGAGGCCTAATTTGGCAAAATTTCTTTAAAAAATGATGGTAAAGACTGTATTTGATGAAATTTGGACACACGCAATTGTTCGTAACTTTTTAGCGTGTGGGTAAAAATTATTGAAATTTTAACTGAATGTATTTCATTGTGTTATGTCAATTGTGTAATGAGTTTCGTGAAAATTGGTCGATTGATTTCAGTGATGGCTTCGAATGAAGAAATAGTGCGCCAACAAATTTTGGGCACTCACTTCGGAAACCCAAACGCTTCTCATCGATGGATCGAAAAACAGCTCGGAATCGCACATTCAACCGTATCTCATGTGATCAAAACGTTCAAGGGCCGTAAGACAACCAAGCGAAAAAATGGTAGTGGCAAAAAACGTGGCACATCAAATCCGGAGAAGGCCAGGATGGTATTGAACCAATTTAGGCGTTATCCCAACATTTCGATCAGGGATGTTGCGAAAAAGGCGAAAGTTTCAGTGTGTTTTGTGCAGAAAACAATGAAACGTTCTGGATTACATGTGTACAAGGTCCAGAAGGCACCAAACCGGAGCGATAAACACAACTCGGTGGCCAAAACTCGTGCAAGAAAACAGGGAAAGGCCCACAAAACCGTTCTGCATTGTGATGGACGATGAGACCTACATTAAAGCCGACACCAAACAAATGCCAATACAGGAACACTACGTCGCCACCTCTAAGTTGGCCGTTCCGGAGAGTGTACGGAAGAAGAAACTGTCGAAATTCGCCAAAAAATTCCTTGTCTCGCAAGCGATGTGCAGATGTGGCAAAATGAGTCAGCCCTTCATCACCTCTGGGACCGTCAACGGACAAATCTACAAGGACGAATGCCTCCAAAAACGACTTTTGCCCTTCTTGAGATCTCACGATGGCCCGACACTGTTTTGGTCGGATTTGGCATCTTGCCACTATGCCCGGCCCGTCTTAGACTGGTTCAAAGATAATCATGTAGTTTTTGTACCAAAAGACGTCAACCCTCCAAACACTCCGGAACTTCGCCCAATTGAAAAATTTTGGGCAATCATGAAGGCAAAGCTCGTTAAAACTCCAAAACTGATAGAAAATGAACTTGAACTAAAGAAAGTGTGGTTAAAAGTAAGTAAGCAAGTCGGTCCTATCATTGCCCAAAATTTGATGAAAGGGGTCAAGGCAAAGGTGCGGGCATTTGGGTTGGAAGAAGAGGTTCAATAAACCAATGATGTCAAAACTTAACCATTTAGTAGTACTTTATTTCCAGAAAGTTTGAAAAGAATCGGGCTCTAGGGAAATTTTTGGTGACCTATTTTGTGTGTCCAAATTTCATCGAACACAGTCTTTAATTGTTATGAAAACACACATACTAAGAATAAAAAGTACGCCTTCAACTAGAGTGCAGTACCAAGTTTCGTCAAATTTTGCAAAATTGCTGGATTTTGTTCATTTTTTCGGCTATGAACTGTAAGACTTTGATATTCTTATGGATGCAAATGTAATGTGTACATGCACGAAGAAACAAAACAACCCAAAAAAGGGTTTAAAACTCAATATAAGTAGTTAAACGTCAATAAATTAGAGCGGTTGTCTACGAAAGCTGTATTGACGTAGGGAACATCTTTGTTTTCAGTACTGGGGTACAATTGAGAAATAAATCGTTTTAGATTTTAATATCTTAGTCAGTTTTCAAAAAAAAAAACAATATTTTTTAATCAATTGATCGGAAATGTTCCTACGCATAAAAAAAAAATGTTAATTTTGTTCCAAACGCAATAGAAAAATTCATAAATGTTAAGCCTTGTAGTAACCTCTCCAGGCCTAAGGGATCATATATGACCCCAAAAGAATAATGGCTGTATGGAATCACAGATTGAATAAAAGTGTACACCCTCTATGGAAAATTTGTTCTACATCAATTCTTCTAATGAGTCCTAGCCTTATTGATGACCTAGAACATCCTGAATATGAAGAAGTTATGGAAGAAAAAATAAATGCCATTTTAATAGTATAAAGTGTTGTTTAATTATATGGTAGATATGCATCCGTATTATTAGATTATTGGTGATAAACGTTGAATATTTTTAAATCTCTCTGGGATGTTCTAGGCTATCAAAAATGCACTTGAGTTCAGAGCCACAGATCTTCAGTTGTAACAGTAGATTTAAGAGCTATATAAGATTATGATATGTATTCAAACATATTGAATGTACCTTTAGGAAGATCAACAGTCATTATTTTATAATTTTGTGATGTTTTATGTCATCAAACCTGTCTTTGAGTTCAGAACTTAAGATCTACAGTACTTCAGAACTTAAGATCTACATAACTTTTTGGGCTATACAAAGTAATGCTACGTATTTAACCATATTCAGTTAAATATTTACAGAACGTAAACAAACATTACGAGATAAACTGGGAAGATCGGGGTCATCCAAACTGTCCTTGAGTTCAGAACATAAGATCTACAGTAGTAACAGTAGCGTTTTGAGCTATATAAGGTGACTATATGTAGTCAAACATATTCAACGAATCTCTTGGAAGGTCAACAGTCAATCTATATATATAAAAATGGATTTCTGTCTGTCCGTCTGTCTGTCTGTCTGTCTGAACCTAATAGACTCGAAAACTACTGAACCGATCGGCGTGACATTTTGTATGCCGGGATTTTTAAGGCCAGGGTGAGTTCTTATGATAGTTAAAGACCCCTCCCATCTCTGAAACGGGGGGCTCCCATACAAATGAAACTCAAATTTCTGCATAACTCGAGAACTAATCAAGCATATGGAACCAAATTCGGCATATGGAGGTTTTTAGAGGAGAGAAATGTTTCTATGGTAGTTTGAGACTCCTCCACCATCTGGAAGGGGGGGGGGGGGGTTCCATAAAAATGCAAAACAAATTTCTGCATAACTCGAGAAATAATCAAGTAAATAGAACCACATTTGGCGGGTGGAGGTTTTGAAGGCAAGAAATGTTTCTAAGGTGACTCGAGACCCCTCCTTTTCTGAAAGGAGGGCTCATATACAAATGGAACATATGAATAAGCATATGAAACCAAGTTTAGCAGGTGGAGGTTTTTGAAGAAGAAAAATATTTCTATGGTGGTTTGAGACCCCTCCGCCTTCTGGAAGGGGGACTCCCATACAAATGATACACTATTTTTAGCATAACTCGAGAGCCAATGAACCAAATGAAAACAAATTTGGCATGTTGAGGTTTTTGGAGGAAAAAAATGTTTGTATGGCAGTTCTAGACCCCTTTCCCTTTTAAGGGTGGGGGGCTCCCATATCAATTGAATGCAAATTTCTTCATAACTCCAGAACTAATCAAGTTAATGAAACCACATTTGGCATATGGGGGTTTTTGAAGGCAGGATTTCTTTGTATATAAAAAGGTTTTTTTTTCTGTCTGACTGTCTGACCCTTATAGTTTCGGAAAGTTCTGAATCGACCAGCGTGAAAATTTGTATGCAGGGATATTTGGGGCTGGGAAAGGTTCTTATGATTATTTGAGACCTCTTCTCTCTCAGGAAGGGGGTTTTCATACAAATTAAACACAAATTTCTGCATAACTCGAGAACTACTCAAGCAAATGGAACCAAATTTGGCATGTGGGAGGGAGGGGGGGTTAGTTTGAAGGCAATGATTGTATGGTTGTTTGAGAAACCACCCTCTCTGGAATGGAGTGCTCCCATGCAAATCAAACAAAATTTTCTACCAAGACGTGTATTTTTGGGTAAGAAGCATGTTAGGATAGAAGTTTGAACCCCTGCTTAGTCAAGAAAAAAACTCATTCCGAAAAACAACCATAAACGTGCCAGTTCTATTAAATTTTCCTTCATTTAGTTGCAAGCGTAGCAGCGCTCGCACCGGGTTCAGCTAGTATTCTATAATTTTTCTGATCCTCTAAACTGTCCTGGCGTTCAGAACTTGAGATTTACAGTTGTTAAGGTAATTTTTAAGTAATAAAAATTACAATAGATATTCAAACATATTCAATTCATATTCTTTAAGGACAACAAACATAATAAAGCAATATGATATGTTTTTGGTCATCCAAACTATCGTTGGGATCAGAACATAGGACCTACAGTTGCAACAAAAGCTTTCTGGGCGATGCAAAGCTACGCTGCATTGAATATCTTGGAAGACCAACTGACAATATGAGATATTTTTCAAGGTTATCCAAGCTATTCTGGAGTTCACAACTGAAAAGGTACAGCTGCAACTGTAGCCTTTTGAACTTAACAAAGTAAAAATATGTATTTGACCAAATTAAGTGAGTCTTCTGGAAGGTCAACAGATATAATGAAATATCTTGGGATTTTCTAGGTCATTAAAACTACCTTTGAGTTCAGAAATTATGATAAACAATCGTAAAATTTGCTTGTATACACTTTTATACTACTTCTATTTGGATTCTATAGGGGTGTTGAAGACCACAATTGGACGTGTTTGCGTGATACACGGGAAAACTAAGACATGAAGAAGTTGTTGTTAGAAAAACGGTTTTTCATTAAAAGACCCCAGCTTGCGTTTTAGGATGACCTTTTAGACAATTATATTGCCTTTATTAAAAAAAAGTTTCGTCCGATTCTAGAAAAGCCATTTTTTGGCTAATTGATTTAGATTTAAAATTTTTGTTTTTAGCATGGATTCTTACAATTTTCATAACAGTTCAGACAATTTACAAAAAGTCACCCATACATCACTGTTTTGTAAATCTGGTCTTTTTCGAGTTATGTTGATTTAAACAAAAAAAGTCGATCAAAAACCTTAAGCCCTTTTCAAATGGTAGTCAAGATAATTTTTGAAAGAACGAAGTATGCAAAGTTGCTTGAAAAGACATAGTCTATACACCCACAAAGTTTCGTTTGATTCTGAGAGGGTGCTGCCAACCACGAAGACGAGTTGGCATGAAATTCGTCATTTGTAAACAATGTCCTATACCCAGCATCTTGGGTAGAACTAACATTCTTCTACCAGATGCTGCTTTCATTTCACGAGAGTGATTTTGGATTCAAAAAAAAAATCGACATTTAAAGTCATTGTTTGCTAATGGCTTCTAGGCCCTTAACATGAATTATTCGAGATTTATTCGGTTGATTTCTCAAAACTTCTAATAAGAATGTATTTTCGATGAAGTTTCAATTGATTGAAGTCCACTGTGTAGCAAAGCAGTCTGCTTTAAAATTTCACTCCTTGAAGTAGAAAAAAAGAGAAATGAATTGGTAAACAACAGAAGCCATTGCCGCATGCATGTTCGCCGGAATAACCCCATACAAGTTCCCCTACATGCATTGTTCCTCGTTTGTTCTGACAGCTCTAGTGGAAATCAACTGAACCCGCTCAACCACCAACCGGCAGAAGCTCGAAATTTACGATAATTGATAATTTCAAAATAATAAAAATTAACTTAAGCATGCTCGTTCCGTCGTCTTCATCGTCGTCCACGTCTTGTTGCTACAAAATCTTTCCACCGACCGTCAAACGGTGCTGTGTGGGTTAAGAAAATCTCCGACCCCGGCAATGGCCACTGCTTTGCACCTTGGTAGTCGACTGCTCACCTTCTCGGTGTCTGCCACTTCTTTAGCTGTATTAATATTCATGAGGCGGGCACATTATTTTCAAAAGTACAATATTTCTAGTCGGGAGCTTGCTCCTGGCATTGTCAGCTGAGAGAGTTCTGTCCTTAGTGGGTTGAATGATCTTCACAACTGCCATTTCATATGCCATGTCTTGCGGAAAAGTGAAATACACAGAGAGGCGTTGAACTGAAAAGGAATTTTCCGGAAAAGTATTAAGCCTCAGAATGACAACTCCGAAGAACAATAAACGACTCAATTACAGAGCTCGCTCATCACCCGCCGAGTGAGTGGATGACCTTAAACATAAAATTTTCATATCTTAACCACTTTTCAATGATGGCCTTAGCTCGCTCAGCGGCTTCCTGTTTTGATAGCTAATTCCGTTGCTTCTAAAGTGCTTATTTTCCTTTTAGTGGCTCACCAGATAACGTTTATAGTGCGCCCACGAGAGACGGCCCGTGCCAAGAATTATGTCTCAATAAATATTTCCTCACCAGGAGGCGAAAAATCCCATTTTCCAAAGCGTTCCGTCTGCTCTTGCTCTTGCTCCATTGCGAAAAACCAGAAACACCGAACTCGATCTTTTGATTCTCGCTCAGTCGCCGCTCCATTCCTATTATCATCAGCAGCCCGAAGGGTCACAAATCTACCGACTGGCCACCGACTGTATCTTCCTCGCCTCCTCGGGCAATATATTAGCGCTATCAAGTGGAAATCGGCCGTACTGCTGCACCTCGGCATAACGCCATCTCCGGACAGAAAGCGAAACATCGTTGCTGTTGCAACTAAAAGGAACGACTTCGAAGAAAAGAATTAAGCAAGCAATCTTTTCTCCCCCGCCTTTCCACAATCCACTCGCTCGGTCTGTCGTTCGGTAGAGATGGTGGCTGTTTTTGTATAAATAAGAGTAAACTGTTTTAAACTCCAATAACACTTAACGACCGTATCAGGGCAAACCGAGAAAAGGGCCATAAAACACCCCCGGAAGTAGCACAACACCGGAGCAAGCTAGCTGCTGGCTGGTACAGCAAATACAACAATATAAAAGCGGTTTGCTACTTCGGGCCATCTTGGCCAGATGCACCTCCTTCCACGTGTTCTTAAAAGACATTCCTACCCGGCCACCCGGCCAAGGAAAGGTAAGAACAAATCTCGTGCTTCTTTTACATATTTTTTTTCTCTCTCACTCACTCACATGTATTGCCAGCCAACGTAGGTGAGCTGAACTATTGCGGAGTTGGGGATTATCATTTCCTGTGGGAAAGTGGTTTTCGGGGAGCCATGGGTTCCGACTGGCCAGGTCAAAACGGTGGTTTTCCATTCTCGTCGGAATGCCCGATTCGGTTTTCTGTTCGAAAAAATATGGCACATCTGGCAGTTGGAATGGATTTCTATATTCTGCTTCTTCGGGAGTGCGATGGTAATACACTTGAGTGGGTCTAGTTTTGAGAATAAACTGCGGTGTTGAAAGGTTGAAGATATGTTTTTTTTGTGTGCAAGCTGGGGAATGAAATGTATTTTGTTGTTGTGCGTGGCTTGGGTTTAGCCCGGTTCCCTTAAATAACAGATAAGATGATTCGGTAGCTTATTTTGATATTATATCATATTTCCAGCTAAGGAGTGTATCGAAAATAAGCTATCCACAAACTTTCTTTCAAATTATGTTGAAAATCGATATTTTATTCATACAAAAAATTGATCCTTTATTCTACGAGGTTAAACTTGAACATAATGAAGACCGGATGAAATTTAAGTTATTCCTTCACGAATTTTCGAACTTTGGATCGAATGCTCTTCATCAATTTCTGGACAAGTGTTGCATCGTATTTTTTGGACGCTTGAGCCCAAAATTTTTTTGAACTCCTGCGTGTTCTCAGCTGCCTTACCAGTCTTCTTGAAGACCCTCTTCACGATTGCCCAGTAACGTTCGAAGGGTCGAAGCTGAGGGCAATTTGGTGGATTGATATTTTTCTCAACGAAATTTTTACCCTTTTCCGCAATCCAATTGAGAGTGGTTTTGGCATAGTGAGCCGACGCTAAATCCGGCCAAAACAGTGGAGGTGTCTCTTCTGAAGACACTCAGATCGATAGATTTCCGCATTTATAGTTCCGGTAGTGTAAAAAATGGTTGACTTCAAACCACAGGAACATATTGCTTGCCATACCAGTACCTTTCGACCGAATCTCTCCACTTGAATCGACCTGTCCGCATCGCTCACATCCTCCCCAACGACGGCAGTAAAGTATTGTGGACCTGGAAGGGTTTTTGAGTCCTCCTTTACATAGGTCTCATCGACCATCAAAACGCATGCATCCGGACGCTGCAAAAGACGCGAACACAATTTCCGGGCCCTTCTTGCTGCTCGCTTCTTCTGTTCTGCACTTTGTTTCGAGATTTTCTGCTTCTTGTAGGTCTTCAGGTGGTTTCGCCTCTTGATACGCTGGATCATTCCGACACTCGCTCCTGCATTTTTGGCTAAATCACGTATTGACATTGATTTGTTCTTCATGATTAGAGATACCACTTTCTGCTCCAGTTTCGGGTTGGAAGAACCGGGTTTTCTGCCTCTTCCTGGTAGCTCATCCAAAGAATAGTGTTCCCCAAACTTATTAATGATGGTTTTAACACTCGCATGATGAATTCCAAACCGCTTTACCAATTTTCGCATAGTAATACCCTTCTCACTTAGCCATGTGTCCAGAACCTTAATTTTCACTTCCTTTTCAATACGCGACATGTTGAAAACGCAGAATTTGAACCGCACAAACAAGTAAACAAAAGAAAGCTGACAGTCAAACGCACAGCATGCAGTGTTCAGAGCATAAAAAACCATCACAAATACATGCGTACAACGCAATTGTATGTGGATAGCTTATATTCGATACACTCCTCATTAGCTCTGTGTTTAGCATAAAGGGTGTTTCGATCAATATTTGGTCGACTAAAACTTGACGCATTTCCTTTCATTGTGCATTAAAAAATTTGATTCCAATTTGCAATCCTCATTTAGAAGATGTGTGCATGTAGCACCATGCCCCTATTTTGATTTTGAGATTAGCACTTTAGTTATGTGTCAAAATGTCGTCGAAGGAAGAGAAGCAATGCATTAAAATTTTACACGGGCCTGACAAAAATCCAACCTACTCTCGCGCCAAATTGGCGAAATTGTTGAATGTGGCTAAATCAACTCTTACCAACGTATTAAAAGTGTTCGGTGAACGTTTGTCGACTCCCGGAAAGCTGGATCGGGGGGAAATCGAAAGCCAGAGGCCATGGCGACAACAAAAAGAGTTGACCGCTGTTTCGAGTGAAACCCCAACCTCTCCGTCCGAAATGTCGCAAAGAAGCTGGGAGTGCCGCCTTCAACCGTGGATAGAGCTATAAAATGAGCTGGGCTGTCGAGTCACAAGAAAGTGGTGACTCAAAATCGCGACGATAAACAAAACACGTCGGCCAAAGCACGATCGTGAAAGTTGTACACGACGATGCCGACGAAGTTTGATTGCGTGGACGCTGAAACTTACATCAAGGCAGACCTTAAACAGCTTCCTGGACAAGATTTTAATACGGCAACCGGACGGGGAAAGGGGACATTTTCAAGCACGTTAAATATCTGGTGTGGCGGGCCATCTGTACCTGTGGCTTGAAAAGCAACGTTTACATTGCAACCGGAACCGTCAACCAGGAAATTTATCTGAGCGAGTGCCTACAAATACGTCTACTGCCTTTCCTGAAGTGACACAATTGTTCCGTTCTATTTTGGCCTGAATTGGCATCTTGCCATTACGGAAAAAAGGCCATGGAGTGGTATGCTGCCAACAACGTTCAAGTGATGCCCAAAGATAATAACCCTCCCAACACGCCAGAGCTCCGCCCAATCGAACAATTTTGGGCCATCGTCAAGCGGAACCTTAAGAAGACTCAAAAAGCTGTTGTTAACGAGAAACAGTTCAAGACAAACTGGCGTTCTGCGGCGAATAAAGTAGACAAGGATTGTTCGCAATCGCGAACGGATTAGACCAACATTCGTCAGACGAATATGCCGACGCAGTTGTCACGGTACGTTTCCGTGGACGAATCAATGCAGCCGAAATATTTCCCTATTCCTTGGCTGAAACCGTAACACTCGTCTCGTCTTCTTATTCCATGACTGCAACTCTGCCAAATGTGTTGCTACTCACTGCTGTTGTGAATTTGGTGGATATAAATAATCAGCCCATTCGATGTCGTGCTTTTCTCGATTGTGGAGCGCAAACAAATCTGATTTCTTTTTCGATGTATCAAAAGTTGGGTATCGAGGAATTTCCAGTAAATGTTGGCATAGTTGGGGTCAGCAATGTTCGTACTTAGTCCAATCATCTCGTAACTGTGAAGCTACAGTCTCTCAATACCTACAGTCTATCTATGCATCTCTCAAGTGTCTGGTAACTCCAAAATTAATTAATGGTCTCCCATGTAGGAAGATAGATGTCTCACAAT
The DNA here is from genome assembly GCA_034211315.2 of Aedes japonicus. Lineage (NCBI taxonomy): Eukaryota > Metazoa > Arthropoda > Insecta > Diptera > Culicidae > Aedes > Aedes japonicus. Next base: position 161,976 of record JASCZW010002074.1, on the reverse strand, counting down.
GGAATATTCCATCCGGATTTGAGTTAGCCGATCCCCAGTTCCATGTGCCCTCTGAAAATTATTTACTTATTGGTATGAATCATTTCTTTAGTCTCTTGTGTACAGGTCATCTAGTGCTTGGCGATGGTCCTCCAGAATTGCGAGAAACCGAGTTAGGTTGGGTAGTCTCAGGTGAGATCCGAGATGAGTCAGTTGCGGTTGTGAGCCCACAGCAATTAAATGCGATTTCTATTGAGTCCCTTAACAAAATGATCAAACGTTTTTGGGAAATCAAACAGGTAGATAACACTTCCCAAACCACTGTAGAGCAAGAAGAATGTGAAGATACTTTTCGCCAAACTCATCTCCGTGACTCATCTGGTAGATATTTTGTGAAGCTCCCATTCCGAGATAACGTATCTCAACTCAACGACAACCGAGCATTGGCTCTGCGTCGTTTCTTTTTTCTTGAACGACGTCTTCTTCGAGACCAGGAGCTTCATGAGCAGTACGTTAGTTTTAATGAAGAATATGAGTCACTAGGTCATTGCAGAGAAGTTAGAGAGTCAAACGATCCCCCTGGTAGGTTGAAATACTACATTCTGCACCATACTGTTCTTCGACCGGCAAGTTCGAGTACCAAACTCAGGGTCGTTTTCGATGCTTCGGCTGAATCTCATTCTGGAACTTCATTAAACGATGTTCTGCAGGTCGGAGCAGTCAGTCAAAGCAGCCTTGAGACTATTATTTTGAGATTTCGTAAGTACACGTATGTGTTAACTGCTGACATTGCTGACAGGTTTTTGTAGATCCGCTCCAGACGGCTTTCCTTCGAATTTTCTGGCGTTCGAAAACCTCGGACGCTCTAAGAGTTTTAGTGTTATTAACTGTTACATTCGGCAGTTCATGTGCTCCCTTACTTACCCTTACAGAGCATTACTTCAACTGTGCATTGACGAAGGAGATGATTTCTCTCTGGCAGCACAGGCTATTCGAGAGGATTGCTATGTTGATGATATACTTTCCGGTACAGACAGGATAGAAAAGGCTGTCGATTGTCGTTTTCAGAAGAAGATTGAGAAGATGTTGAAAAATAGAGGATTTCCAGTGCACAAATGGTGTGGCTATTTGGAAGGTGTCCCTGAGTCCACTCGTTAAACTCTAGTTCAACTGAATGATATGTCCGCCAATGAAGTGATCAAAACACTTGGTCTTCTCTGGAATCCACCCATCCGAATCTGTCAACATCTGTTCAACACCTGTTACCAAACGAAGGTTGTTCTCCGAGATCGCAAAGCTATTTGACCCAATCGGCCTCATTTCACCAGTTATCGTTGTAGCAATGCATCTTATGCAAAAAACGTGGAGTATTAAGATTGAGTGGGACTCTCCTCTTGATGGAGACATTTTGCATTCCTCATGGTTAACGTTCTGGTCCTCTTTGTGACAGACCAAGGATATTCATATTCCGAAACATGTATTGGTTCCTAAGAATGAGTGTGTTGAACTGCATGGATTTGCTGATGCTTCTGGTATTGCATATGGTGCCTGTCTTTACGTTCGTTGTATTTAATGTAATGGTTCAGTTTCAGTTGCAATTCAAAGAGTTAAAAATCAAGAGCCTTGTCGACGGATTGGTATGTTATATTTATATTTATATTTATATTTATTGTACACCATCTTCGACTATGTCGTACAGACTGCTTACTTAAAATTACTTAATCTAAACCTCTAATTCTAGCACAAAACACATTTTTAGACAAAATAAAATCAAATTCGTTACAAACATCGTTAAAGGATCGCAAACACAAGTTAAAACAATTATTGAATCCGAAGTTCGTTCTGTGAAACGGAATTGCCAGTAATGGGGAGTTTCGGAATGTTAGGACCTTTTTTGAAGGATGGTGTTCTACATTTAGGAGGACGAATACAAAATTCTCGCGTTCCTTTCCTCATGAAGCATCAATTTATTCTGCCGAACCATTTTTTGACTGATCTAATCATACAAGCGGACCATTTAGAACAGCTTCCAGTTGGTTCCCTCTGGTCTTTTGTCCGCTCTGCGTCAACGCTTTTGGTTACTCGGTGCCCGATCAGCTGTACGAAAAATCACTCGAAGTTGTGTTCGTTGTTTCCGTGTCAAGCCTAAAGGAACTAATCAGTAGATGGGTAGTTTGTGGAAAAGCCGCGTAACACCTGCTGCTCCATTTGAGGTTTCTTATGTCGACTATGCAGGACCGTTTCTCGTCAAACAAGGCTCCAGAAAACCAACCCTCGTTAAGGCCTGTGTAGCTGTTTTTGTTTGTATGGTAACAAAATCTATCCGTTTTGAGCTTGTGTCTGACATGACGTCTGCTGCCTTTATTGCTGCTTTACAGCGATTTGTAAGTCGAAGGGGATTGATGCGGGAACTACACTCCGATAAGGGTAGTAACTTCCGCCCGTAGAGAGCTACACAATATATTTTTCTTGTTTTGTGATCACGCTGCTGTTCACGATATAGAAACCTTTTGTCAGACAAAAGAGATAGTCTGGCATTTCATTCCTCCCGAAGCCCCAGAATTTGGTGGTTTATGGAAAGCTGCAGTGATGAGCACCAAATACCATCTTAAGCGAATTCTGAAAGATACACCGTTATCTTTTGAGGAGTTCTATACATTTCTGACACAAATTGAGGCTATTCTTAACTCCCGACCGCTATTATTGTATTCTGATGGCCCAACTGAGAGTGAAGTTAAAACTTCTGCACATTTCCTAATCGGTAGGCCCATGACGGCGATCCCTTTGTCCAAACCGTTTGTCAAGGTGACAAAATCTACAACAAAGGAGGGGACATTTTTGGAAGTCTTGGGTTCATGATTATCTCGTAAATCTACCACCGAGAGGGAAGAATCGGATTCGCCTAGCTCATGTCGCTCCTGATGTTATCGTTCTACTTGAAGAGAAGAATTTGCAACCTCAGCAGTGGAAGTTGGGAAGAATTGTCCACACTTATTCTGGGGATGACGGTCTGGTGCGGGTTGTTGACGTTAAAGTGAGGGTACAAAATCTTATGGCAGGTGTTAAACGAAAGACCCCTAAATTTGCATTCAGTAAAAAGGATGCTCAGCTGAATATTTCTCCTGTTTTCTGTATTAACTGAACTTGCCAAAGAAAAAGAATTTGACTTATTAATAAAAACTTTGATCGACTCACACATATTACTGTTTGACCAAATTTTGATCGGAACACCCTTTAGTTTCGTATTTTTTTTCCAAGATACGCACAGCCAAGCGCACGACAATTGAAATTAAAGTGATTGGCCAGCGAAAAGAATAGTTTGCTTTTAGCAAATGTCAATTTTGTTGAAATTTCAGCAAACAATCTTAAACTGATCTCTGCACAGCCGAGATCGGGATAAACATGTAAGAGTGTAGATGTAGGGTGTCAGCCTAGCGCATTCATTTGGCATATGTATGTATCAAATATATCATAAATTCAGCAATACCCGACAAAATCCTGATTTGCATCATGTTCATCGATTTATTCTAAAGCAGTTAAGACTTTATTCATCAATTTTCAGCTATACACTTGAGTAAGATTTTTGTTTTAGCTATCATGATGACTAGTTTTGCAGACCTTCCCATTTTTCAAATGATCTAAATCATTTGAATCGATATGCTTCGTTTGCCAGCTTAGTAAAATAAACTAATATGATTGGTCAATCTAAACTACACGCGTTCATCTGTCAACTTGATCCACTCCTGAATTTTCGATAAACAATGATCATTTTCGAGATGCCATGATTCGACAAGAGTGTTTAAAATTTGTGTGGTGGACACGGTGTTCCGTGAGAAGGATGTCGCGATGAACACGGCTGGTACCTTCGTCAGAATGGTGTAAATAATCAAGAATTGCAACAAACTGAATACTAATAAGAAACAGAAAATGGCAAATCAAAGTGAAGATCATATGCCCAGGGCAAATCACAGCCGACTTTTGCAACAACTCGCAGGCAGACAGTCGGGTCGATGACGAAAAATATGTAAAAAAGGACTCCAGAACACTCCATGACCGCAATTTTTCACTAAAAGTGTGAGCATCTCCGAAAAGTCGTTTGAGGTGGAAAAATTTGTCCATAAGGATCTCGTATGGCAGACAATTTGTTCCTGCGGCTCCAAGTCATCGATTTTCTACATTAAAGGTACGATCAATGCCGATGTGTACCGTACTGGGAGTTTGTATAAAAAGGTGCTTCCGGTTTACAAGCAGCCCAATATAGCCTCCATGGTTTTGGCCTGATTTGGTATCAGTTCATAACGCTTAAACCACAGTTCAATGAATGCACAAAAATGCAATAGATTTTGTTGAGAAAGTCATCAATCCTCTCAATTGTCCACTTCTTCGTCCGATAGAAAGCTACTGAACTATCGTCAAGCGCAACTTCAAGAAAAGTGGTAGGGAGTGCAAGTTCAAAAATTCAAGATGCAAACAAAACCGTTCACCAATGTAAGCTTATGAATTAATAAACAAGAAAAAATAAATTCTAAATTTTTCATGACTCAAAAAATGTTTTTTCTACTTTTTCAAGCAATTTTCGTTCATTGTGGAAAATTTCGTAGGAAAACTGGAAACCCTGAATTTTTTAATATTTTTTTCAAATATATATGAACCCTACGCATGAACAACGTTTCTTAACAATCTGAAACCCGTCGGCCCAATCTGTACGATAAAAAAAAAATACCCATATGCTACCGTTGAGATGTTCCTGCGGTTCTATTCAATGGACTTTCAAGCATTTTCATCAACATGTAATTATGATGTAGAACGAAATGTTCGCTCATCACTACGAAGCCCCAAGAGGGGACAGTAATGTTTGCTAGAATTGAAAGATATGAAGAGAAAGCGTTGATAGTTCTTCCGTCAGTGTACGGCAGGTTGTGAAAATTGAATAGAAGTATTGAAAATTGACCCATGCTGGTGAAGACCAGTATCACAACAATTTACGGTATTTCTCTCCTATATCTCTAAGTCAGAGATGACGAGAGGAAAATGTGAGTCAAATAAGACGTGTACAAAAATTAACTCAAAAAGAGAGAGTTTCTCTTCCATGTAGGTAACAAAACGAAGTGTGTACATACAACCGCTAGAACCATCACAAGCCATTGGTAGTACATGAGCACGATCAGGCGCGCATCCTTTTGCCTGTCAAGGTGTCGGATTCGTTCGTGCCTTGACCTACTCCACAGTGACATGTTAGGCAAAGGAATGCGTGCTTGGTTTGAGTACGACCGGAAGCATGAGGTAGGAACTTGTGAGGACCATAGGTATGTTTCGGGACGCACGCTCCATCCCAGTTGTCTACTAACTATTGTGCAGCCTATATGATCATTGCACATTATAACTCAAATTTAAAAAATCTTAATGGTACTGATTACAGGAAGGGAGAACAATTTATATAGCTTTAAATCAGAGTTACCTGTTGAAGGTCGTTTTGTGCCGTAAGTAGGGTTGTAGCCCAAACATAACTTTTTTGATGATATTTGTCTTCGTCTTCTTCTTCTTCTTTCTGGTTTGTTTCGCCTCGCGAAGCATATGTTAAAGCCAGTGACAATGAAATTTGTCAGAAGCGGATAATTTCTCATCTCCATGAGAGGCCTTAGGAGTGGACAGTATTTTATTGCTAGACGCAAGGTTGCGGCTTATCATTTTTGACTTATCCATATTCATTTGCCGATAGCTCTTCTCAGAAGCTCAATTTTAAAATATAATGTATGATGAACTTATGGTGCTTGAGTAGACCTACAACTTGGTCTAACAATACATAGCTCTATCTCTTATATCTGAGGAATAAGAGCGTATATTCGCAGTGATCTTCGCGATGAAATTCGCGGTGAAGATCACGCAATTATCATCGTGAAGATCACTGTGAATATACGCTCTCATGTCGAAGATATAGGAGTTAGAGCAATGTACTGTTAAACAAAGTTGTAGGTCAACTTATGCACTACAAGTTCATCATACATCATATTATCAAATCGACCCTCTGAAAGGAGATATTGGCAAATGAATATGCCTGAGTCAAAAATGATAAGCCGCAACCCTGGCTAGACGAATAGAAATGAAAGTATTGTTAGTTCCGTATAGGGTAACGGCAGGCGATAGGATATTACCGTTCAAATGCCTCTCGCTCGTTTTCAAACTTGCATCTTTCAATTTAAAAGCCTGCCGTAGTTCCAGAGCCTTCCAAAGCCTTCGTGTAGTTCCAGAAGTTCGTTAATCGTCAGCGTCGCCTCATCTCCAACCCCTTGTCGTGCCGTTATCACTACCCAAGTGGTTGCGGATGTTCGGCTAAGCTCGCTATTTCTCCATCGCTATGACAGCGTTGTGATCTGGGATACTGGAACGCTGGTCAGCGCGCGAGGACAGGGACTCAGGTCGTGACTAGAAAAGAGCCCCCCAACAATCACCTGCAGAAGCTCTGGCGGTTGCTCAGAAGGAGCCACCATTCCTCTGGTTTTTGCCATTACAACCCGATAGGTGTCACCCCATGGTTTAGAATTGATACTGCCCATCAAAACAGACTCGTTTGCTGGTCTTTATCTATTAATGCTCCTCCTTCATATTGACGATGCCTTGTGTTCTGGATGATACAATAGCGCACCACCAAGTGGTCGTTATAGTTGTCCACTAGCCTGGGTCAAAATTCAAATTGATTTCTGGAAGCCTTTTGGGTCTTATAATAACTGTGCAAAATTTCAGCTCGATCGGTGCAACTATATTTTTGCGCACGAGGTTTTAATTTTACATAGGATTTTATATGGGAAAACTTACTTTTACATAGAATAATCTGGCGAGGTGACCCGTTGCCATCTAAAAATAAATGAACCAAATTTTCTTCTTGGATATTTTTCAAGAAAACTTTTCTTTGAAAATCACAAAGCGATCCGACGATTGTGGAAAAAGTAATATAGGCTTCCAAAAATCAATGGGGAGTGAATATTTTTTTCTTTCATATGTTCGTGTCTCAGGCTATTGTCCACCCTCCAAGTACTCAGCAGCCAAGGACTGCAGAATGTTACATCGATTATAATTATCGCCCACATTCAGCCGAGCCAAGGCCTCCAGAAGAATCTGGCCACTGGGGTTGGTAAGGCGGCTCTCCGACTCGGGGGCCCAAGCGTTGAAGTCCCCCGCTATTGTCAACGGGCTTAGCTCAGTTGTCATACGATCTACCATGTTTGAAAACAGTTTATTTGTCCATCTTGGCGACGCGTAGCAGCTGTAAAAGAACACTCCATTCACTTTAAAAACCGCGAAGCCAATATTTAAGGTAGACACAACCTCCTGAACCGGGTACTTGCCCGTCGTTCATGATACCTCTATATTGGACCTATCCACAACCCAATTGCCGTTGCCGACAGGGACTTAAAAAAACATCTTCATCAGCACAACAGAGCAAAACAAAACAAGAACGTCAATTCAATGCGTTGACTTCTTCGATCTTTTTATCGCGAATTTCATAGTAACGAACTCATACCCATCCAGACTACAATCTATATTACCTGATATAGTGTATCTTGATAGAATATGTTGTACATAATATTTTTAGTGCAACTAGATGAACATTTTGCATGCTCACAAGCACCACGTAGTGGTCGAATTCCAAACAAAACGAACCATCTTCCGGGTGCCCTTGTCCTTCCGAACAAATTTGACGAAAATTTGAACTTTCTGTCTTATCAGAATCACGAGATAGAACAAGTTGAAACTGCTCAATTTTGTATGCTCACTACCGCCACGTAGTGGTGAAATTTCGAACAGAATGGCCCACCTTCCGGATGTTCTTGACAACATAGCTGAAGACCTTTGCAAATAATCAGAATTCCAAGGTATAGCATCACGAATGTACCTGTATTTAGATGATGCTACACGGAAACAAATCCGTTTCTGTTTTCATGAACAATAATAAATCATGATACTAACTCTCTTCTTATTTTATGAATTCGTGACTCTTATTCATGGTTTCATGATTGAAATGACAGATGCGAGTCATGAACTTAGGATGTCTTGTTATGCCTCTAAACTTAAATTGTGTAATCAGCTTCATTAGTCAACAGTATTTTCGAGAATAACTATAGCGTAGACAGTACATCCACCAAGTACTAACACAGCACTCTTCATCAACACTAGGTTCGAATCCTGAAGGTGGATTTTTTTTTTTGTTATTCAGAGTCGATAAAGTAGATTTGGTAGGTTCATGAATAAAGTTTTCATTATCAGGAATTCAGCTCATGGTTTTGACCCGATTTATTCATGATCTTATTGCGGTGGGAAAATAGTTCATGATATAATGAATATTGTTCCTGATGTATATTCATAACATGAAAACACAACAAATGCATGAAATCATGACCTGTTTTTCTAGTGTAGAAGAACGTATTATTTCCCGTGTAAACTTTTGGGGTGATGCAATATTCAACCAAGTGTTGCAATACTTTTCCAAGCGAGTCCATACTTATGACTGGTAGCGTAAGGAATGTATTGAAAATAAGCTATCGACGTAAATTTGCGTTGTACGCGACAATTGGCAAAGCGGTTTGGAATTCATCATGCGAGTGTTGAATTCATCCTAACCAAGTTTGGCGAACACTGTTATTTGGATGAACTGCCAGAAAGAGGCAGAAAACCCGAATCTTCCAACCCTAAACTGGATCAAAAAGTGATAGGTCTAATTCGGAAGAACAAATCAATGTCGATACGCGAATTAAGCGGCAACCAGCGTCGGAATGATTCAACGCATCATCGCTATTAGGCGATTGTGAAAAGGGTCTTGAAAGCTAAGAATATGCAGAAGTTCAAAAAAAAAATGGCCGTATCATTTTAGTTATACGTATAATAAAACATATGGTTTGTTAATATTAATGTTTTTATAATTTTGCTTGACTTGTCGCTTATTATTAAATTTTCTACAAACCATGGTAAACCAAAGTGCTCTTTCGGTTCAGATTAATGAAAAAAAAATCGGTTCGGTTTTAGTAAAAAATCTCTGTTGAATTTACCACTCTCGACTCAACAATACTAAATGTAGTATTTTTGATAATATGCAAAGGTTGTTATAAATCACGAAAATTTCACAAAAACACTTAATCTTCTAATGCAAGATTAAATTGGTCTTCCTGAAAAGTACGACGGTTATGATACGCCTGAGAAATTAATTTATATTTTCGGTTTATTTGGCCAGCAGGACACCATAATGTGCTGTATTCATAATCCAACTAGTAGTATATTAAGAGCCTCATTGCTGTGAGTGGCCGACGTCAAGATAGTTCGGATGATTTTATTAATCTAGTTGTCACAAAGGTTGTTTTGCGCTGGGAGGTGCCCGGCTCCAGTAAGCCTTCAGAAGCGGATGCCACCCGCGCGGATTATCTTAATTTAAGACCCATAGCACATTGGTCCGAAAGGACGATTTTCAGGAATAAAATAAAAAGTGCACTTAGATGACGTGTAATCAAATCGGTGTCTTCAAAGAAGTTTTTGGTAAGATTAAGGCGCATCTGAAAAAGGGGTCTCCCATAAACTGCGTTCATCGGGGCACGATTTATTTTTTTTAACTTTTTTGTTTGACGTTCTAGGCTTTCAAAACATTCTACAAAATTGTAGAACACACAATTTCCATAAACTTTGCGCAAAACACTAACTTGCTATCTTGTATTTTTTATTGAGATAAGAAGCATTTTATATGGGAACCCCTTAAAAATCGTTTTTTTTGGTCTAACTTTTTTCTTTGATTTTTTCTCGGTCTACTATATTCTAAAAAGTTTTTCCTTTTACTTAAACACACAACTTTTTAGAAGACAACAATACGCTATCTTTTAGAACTGAAATGATACAAGCGAAATGATACAAGTGGGAATCAAAGAAGTGTGGTTTTCGGTGAAAATACAGTCTTCGATGAGCTTTGTTTTTGTTTTTATCGAAACATACTGTTTTCAACAATAACAATGAAGGGAGGCGACATGCGACATACTATGTGTTGAGGAAATCTAGTAAGCCATGGAATCACAGGAAGAGAAAATAATTCACTATCCTAACAACCGTTGCTGAGTACGGTAATGAAAAACAATAATTATCAATCGGAAAAGTGTTTAAAGAAAACTTCAAGCCGATGAAATAAGCTGTAGAAAAGAACGAAATCAATTTGCAAGCAAACGAAACAGAAATTGGAACCAAACATGAGAATTATCCATGCAACTTAAACTCAAAATGTGTATTTCTAGGGTAAGAAGCATGTACTGATAGAAGTTTGACCCCTGCTTAGCCAAGAATGGGGGATGCTTGAGTTACTCTCAGTGCTACATTATGCACAAGAAGTTGATCAAAGGTTATGCAAGGGAAAATTACATTCAAACTGACAGAATACGGCTTCGTTTGATGATACATTTTTTTGTCAATGAAATGCTTCTACGCAGAAAGAAAGACCTATAGAAACTACCGATCCAAAAGTTTAATTAAAAACATAAATCTTTGTTTTTTTTTTCAGAAATTACATTAGTAAACGAAAATATTTTAACCAGATGCATTCACAAAAACAACATAAATGAGCAGGTTCTATTAAATTTTCATTCATTTTGTTGCATGCGTAGCAAGGCTCGCACCGGGTTCAGCTAGTATCTCGATAAAAAATACAAGATAGCAAGTTAGTGTTTTGTGCAAAGTTTATGGAAATTGTGTGTTCTACAATTTTGTAGAATGTTTTGAAAGCCTAGAACGTCACACAAAAAAGTTAAAAAAAAAATCGTGCCCCGATGAACGCAGTTTATGGACGAGCCCTTTTTCAGATGCGCCTTAATCTTACCAAAAACTTCTTTGAAGACACCAATTTGATTACACGTCATCTATGTGCGATTTTTTTATTCCTGAAAATCGCTTTTTCGGACTAATGTGCATTGCCCCAGCAATAGGTCAAGCGAGATACCTTGTAAAAAACTTTGCTGCGCTTCCTTCTGGTTTGTAGATAAGGAAGCGCAGGCGATAATTTGCGAACCGGACGCGCCATCGCAAGAAAACCAATGATATAAAGAAAAACTGAGAAAAAATCTTGGTAACGAGAGAGCGAAAAACTCAACCATACCTGCCGCTCAATCGAACTTGAGTATCCCGATGAAATCATTTTGGTTCAAATCGTGTTCTTAACACTGGTGTTGATAGCATTGCTTCCAAAGAAGAGAGGCACGAGAATGCAGTACGAAGCAAATTTTACAAGATGGGACGGGCTTCAGTTATAAAACCAGACACCGGCAACAAAACAAAATTATTTTGCAGCTGAGGGGTGTGGCTATTGCTGTACTAACATGAAATGAACCGAATTGGAATAAAAGGACGAAAACAATTGGAACCATTTGTTGCCCGTTTTTGAGGACCCGAAAAGGGAAAACTATATTTTCAACCTGTTCATATGCAGATTTGTATGGGAGCAAAAGTAGGTCATTTTATAGTAAAAAATTGAACTACTTATACTAATAGCACCTAATTAAAATTTCAATGTAAAGCATTTGAAAGTTTCTCTGATCAAGTGGTATACAAAAGAAGTCATTTTGTTCAGTCAAACGAGGGTTATTAGCGTTCAAAAACTGTTCACTTTCACGTACACGGTAAGCTTCCTTTACCCATTAATGGGTACGATTTATTATAATTGTTATTCCTCCTGTGGAAATTTTACCCATTGTACCGTAAAACGGCGTCTACCCATTTAAATGGGTAGACGCCGTTTTTTCAGTAAAATGCGTAAAAAATCCACAGGAGGAATAACAATAATAATGAATCGGTACCCATTAATGGGTAAAGGAAGCTTACCGTGTAACGCTCTCATTTTTAAAAATTTTGAAATGACACCCGATATAGAAAAGAGAAACGTAGTCAAAGCCTGATCAAAAAATTGGTCCAGGCGTTCAAAAAATGAAACACTTTTTTTTCATTAAGGTGAATCTAACATTGAGAGATTCTCTCGGGGCTCGCTCTCTTACATCCATTACAGCGTCATTGTAGAACTTTCGAGGGATTCTTTAGTACAGATCGAAACAAAACAGTGCTGGCTAGCATACTCTACCAATAGTAGAATGAATAACGCGAAGGAGATGGGAACATGAATGGAAGAGAAAGTAATCAAAGAGATCCGCCTTAATGAAAAAAAAACCCAAGACTTGTCCGGAACTGTTTGTCCAAAATTGTTTGATAAAAAAAATCGCAAATCCGTGAAAGAATAAAATTAATTTCATCCGGTCTTTACAATGTCCATGTTCAGTCCAGTACAGTAAAGGATCATCCATTTGTTTGAATAAAACATCATTGATTTATATGATATGGAAGAAAAATATGTGGATAACTTATTTTCGATACAGTCCTTATAAGTATGTTGAAATTAAGATAGGCTATATCAAGCAACATAAGATGTAGTATGAACGGGTTATTAGGTTGTGTTTCTTTTGAAGAACCAATATTATTTTTCGCTTGAATTTGAAAGATGAAAAAACTTCAAATAACCCTGCTTCTATTGCATTTTATTTTCGAACTGTCTAGTTAAAGTGAGAATTCACCAAATGGGACACAGCCTTATTTTGCTCTTAAAATAATTTCATTTACTGATTCGGTTCGATGGGCATATCATTTTTATTTAATTGAAAACATTGAAATAGGAACTCTGAACAATCACAACGATTCTCCTTCCCCTAGGCGCCAGTACGGTATCGGTATTCGAAATCATCCATTATCGAACCGATTCGCACGTTCCACAGCGGGAAGATTCCACCTTCAAAGTAGAAGAACTCAGCCGACGAAGGAGACGACGCCGGTAGCAATAACTAAACAGATATAAATACCTTCATCCCAGTCTGACACGGCGGTAGCGGAGACAAGTTGTATAGCAAGAGCAGCAGCATCTCCACCATTAGCTGCATCTTGTCTGATGTGTCTGTCACCGGCACGGCCAGAGTGCCACAATTTAGCGAAAATGTAATAATATTTTCCCATGGTGTCAACATGAATTAGTGCAAAAGCTCAAGTTGCGTTTTCCGCCTACTGCTTCCAGAGCAAGTACGGCATCAGCTAAGACGTTTTGCTTGGGAGAATCGGCACTGTCTTCGGCTGAGTACTGCGAATGCACTTCTGATCTTGCACTGGAATGGAAGCCTTTGCAAAACCATCCAAGAGTCTTTCCACTAACGACCGCGTGTGCCAAAAGAGCGACGCGTCTGCCTGCCTGCGGTGTGGTTGGTGTGCGGTTACCCACGGTACATTGTAGCAGCGATCATCAACAAACGCGTATGTAAATTTGCACCGCCAGCAGCGGCAGTTCACAGAGAAGACATCCAAGTTCTCACCCTCCTCGTGACAATTATATCTAACAGTAGCACCTCCACCCCATTCATCAAGACGTTTGATGTGCTGTTTGCCAACAAAACACGACTCACGTAACGCAAAGTCTTGATTAAACTTTAACACTGTCATGTGGCGCTTCATTATCTGGACGTCGTCGGTTGACCACAATGCGAGCGTCTCCCTTACTCATCCTCCGCCGCAAATCGGATTATGAACCCATTTTACTGTCACTTAAACTGGAGTCCCCCCCCCCCTGTGTGTATTGTTTCGCGAATGTTTTAACCACTAAATCGGTCAGTAGCAGCCCGTTCAACCCCAAAGGTAATTTTTAATCCCCGCCTTACGAGGTGGGAAGGAACGAGCTAAGACCATCGTCATCATCATCATCCCCTTCATCGTGGGAGGAGGACACCCGAGAGGAAACTATTAAGCTCTTAAATTCGAAACGGACCGTAACCACCTGTGTGACGGATTGGAAAACCACATCACACTGAATGCAGAGAGGTTCCAACTCCACCTGCCCTTCCCTGGTCGCGCAGCCAGAGACGACGTGAATGGGTACTGATAATTTAGACTCATAAGCTTCTCGTTCCACATCTCGGATCCTTCGTCGGAGCTCCATCTCTTCCCGTGCGTCGGTTGTTTTGCTGAGTTGCTTCTGGATAGTATCATCCCATTTCCCAGCACGACACGGCATCAGCCTCGGAGCCGACGGTACGAGCCACTCAGCACACTACTGCCTGCTCTGTGGATCACTTGATACGGATCATTTAACAGCTTTGTTTTTCCTCCGGTGGGTGGATATCGGGCTTGAAAATAGGTACTACCTAATGGTATATCGGATGCCATGTGGGCGGATCAAAATGAGCCTGTTTGCTTGCAACTGGGTGTTCTGAGAAAACTCTCGATCCGGAATGAAATTTATTTTTCTGATGAGGCTCCGGGCACATCTCGGAACAACGACGGCCAAGAAGCGAGCTCTTACGGGCACATGTGTCTGGTTATGATGGAGTGTGAAGTCTATATAATTGGATTACTGGACGGGATGGAGCTCTACCTTGAGTATAACTAGGTTGGTTGCGAGTTCATTTTAAGATGAATAAAACATATGGTTTACTTAATGTGTGGTAAAAAAACACCTGTTGAGCTTAGAGGGCAAATAGCACTAGTTTTTTTTCGGAAGATGATTTCAATATTTCGAACACTATCTGAATTAGCTATTTTGCCAATTGCCGATTTTTCATCATGCAATAGTGTAGAGTGTTTTCCAAGCTGAAAAATACATTTTCAAAAACTACAAAGGATAGCACAATAACGTTGTACGCAAAGGTGACGCAGGACCTAGTAACAATGAGTAATAAATGTTATAATCAAATGTTTCACTATTTCGAGACGTTCGCTATTTGTACAATATCTATTTGGCATGCTGCTCTTCGCTTAAGCTTGATTTCCGGGTCGAGTTTGAAATTGTACAAAAGATTTAAGGTATGCGGCGAAGCGAAGGCTGAAACTATTCTAGGCCCTGTTGGCTTTCAATTGACAATAATTTGGAACGGCATTCCAGATATATTACAATCCCAATACACTTGGCAGCTGAAAAAATACAATTGGTCGTCTCAGAAAGGATGGAGTTTAATGGTCCATGTTTGATCGATCTTCTTTGTACCTGTCATATGGCCCATTTACATCATTATTAATGTTGTGCGACAATTTATTAGCCAGTAATAATAGCGTCATATTTGCAATAGTCGTTAGCAGAAAATTGAAATCAATTATCACTAGTAATTGTACATGCTAATGTTGCTAGTTAAAACACATTAGCGATGATTAGCCTTACCAAAAAATGGCTGCCAACTAGATCTCACTCTATTTCCGGCTGACTACAAATTCACCACTGGCTTGGATAACCGACTGCATAACCAACGCCTGCCTATCAACGGTTGCCTAGCCAAGAACGATAGAGTCAACACCTACCTGACCAATAATGGTTGCCTGCCAGAGCACCATCCAGGCTACTTGTCACCACCAGCTGTAAATTCAATACTGGCTCATTGCCGCTCAGAACAGCTCCAAGACTGCCGAGCGACTACTAACTTCTAAATTTGTTTATTTATTTTCATTCTTTGTATTATAAACTATTTTACCTTGTAAGTGTTTATGTGCTATATGTTTTGCTTTGTGTGTTTTATGTTTTAATAAATTTATCATATCAGCGCTTGGGGCATTGTTAGTTTCAAAATTTGATGACTTACTTGTTCTGGCAGCACTGGCCGTACACAGACCTACACGCCGACGAGGTAAACATGTCAGATGACAGATGGTAGAAGACAAGAAGAGTAGAAGAAAAAGAGAGAGAAGAACATACGTCAAAGGTAGTAGAGGAGAAAACAAAAACAAACAGTGAATTGTATAGTGGAAGAGTTCGGTAGAAGTTCCGAAAATTAGGTGAAATGTTGTTGTTTTTATTTAAATTATACCCAAGTAACACAAACCCGTCATAATTGGTAGCAGTAGCTTGATTGTGACTTAAATGAGTCACATTGAAGTAATTTTTACTGATTTGCAACAAGTGTGCTGCTAGGGTATCGAGTTCCGTGTGCTTATCAGTGAAATTTGGTTGTACGATCACATCACAGAAGCCGGTGAGTAGTGTACTTGAAAATAATAACATGAATTATATTAGATCTCACTCGAAACAGCTGACTTCATTGAGGTTGAATGATACAATGGTTCCTAAACTGAATCGCGCTACGAAATATTCGATATATTAGGACCGCCAGGTAAAGCTTATAGTGCACGACAATAGATGAATAATTGTAATAATTTGAAATAATTTATAGTCCGAATTTCGCTAAAACGAGGTAGAAGGAAGTTGTCGACGGAAAGTAAACTAAAAATTGTAAGTAGGAAAAATATCAACGCTAAGAGTTAACACGACAAAAAACTATACTGAACACTACTTATACTAAAACTAAAGCTACAATTTGAAAATCCTAGGGCTGTTATTTTTTTTGTAAACTTTGTACACCTTTTGCTTACGATTTTTTTTAAATTTTTTATCTGTCTATTATACCAGACTGGATACAGGAGAAATATTCAGCAAAGGTTCCCTTTAACCGAATGCGAATTGCTGGGTCTTCCGTTTAACACCTGCCATACGATTTTGTACAGTCTCTTTGTCCACTTTATTCGCCGCAAAACGCCAGTTTGCCTTGAACTGTTTCTCGCTCACAACAGTTTTTTGAGTCTTCTTAAGGTTCCGCTTGGCGATGGCCCAATATTGTTGGATTGGGTGGAGTTCTGGCGTGTTGGGAGGGATTTTGTTCTTGGGCACCACTTGAACGTTGTTGGCAGCATATCGCTCAATGGCCTCTTTTCCTTAATGGCAAGATGCCGAATCCGGCCAAAATAAAACGAAACAATTGTGTCGCTTCAGGAAAGGCAGTAGACGTTTTTGTAGGCACTCGCTCAGATAAATTTCCTGGTTGACGGTTCCGGTCGCAATGTAAACGTTGTTCTTCCAGATATTTCTTCGCGAACTTTGACAGGTTAATGTGCTTGAAAATATCTGCCATTCTTCCCCGTCCGGTTGCCGTATAAAATTCCTGTCCAGGAAGCTGTTTAAAGTCTGCCTTGACGTAAGTTTTATTGTCCTGCACCATGCATTCAAACTTCGTCAGCATCGTCGTGTACAACTTTCGCGATCTTGTTTTGCGACTTTGGCCGACGTGTTTTGTTTATCGTCGCGATTTGGAGTCACCACGTTTTTGTATGTTGATAGTCCAGCTCGTTTTTAGCTCTATCCACGGTTGAAGGCGCCTTTGCAACATCTAGAACGGAGAGGTTGGGGTTACGCTCGAAACAGTGGGCAAGTCTGTTCCGATCCAGCTTTCCTGGCTGTCGACAAACGTTCACCGGACACATTTAAAACGTTGTTAACAGTTTATTTAGCCACATTCAACAATTTCGCCAACTTGGCGTTAGAGTAGTTCGGATTTTCGCCATGCACGTGCAACATTTTTATGCGTTGCTTCTCTTCCTTCAACGACATTTTGATAACTGAAGTGCTAATCGCAAAATCAAAATAAAGGCATGATGCTACACGCACACATCTTCAAAATGACCAAATTTTGATCGAAACACCCTTTATATACTTTTTTAAAGTAAGTGACTTTTGAGTAATTGTGAAATTTTCAATAAAGCATTCCAGGAAAAAACAAAAGTTAAAAAAAAACAGTTCTGGAGATATGAATGGTACTGGCTTTGCAATCAAATGTTTAAGATAAACTTTGAAACATTTGGGTATTTGAACTCATCTTTGAAAGATTTGGGCCTAAAATTTTGAAACGAATGTGCAATAATACCAATTGAATATGCAAAATGACTTAAAATGTTCTCATTTTCACCTACAAATTTTTGAAAATAAGTTCAAAAAGAATACCCGAGAGCAGGGTTTGATTAGGGTCCCATATTCTATGAAATCAAGATTTCAAGATTTATGAAATTTTATTTACTTTACCCAATGGAATATACAAACTAAAACATTTATACGCGTACGTATTTATTTTAAGCAATGCTGTTTTTGTTATAAAAGATTTTCACCTGAGAGATCGCAGCAAGGCGTGCTTTGAAACTGACGAGTTTAATTTTAGCTGTCGTTCCCGCGCAAAAAATCATACAATAATTCGTAATTTAACTTTAAATAACGGTGAAATGTGGGGGCGACCCCGGCGTATTGGTTAACATCCATACCTCTCACGCCTAAGTCACGAGTTCGAATCTCACCCCCGGAGAAGTTACGAAAATGCCCAAAAGTGGTGTTTGACTGACTACGACGGGAGATGAACCAGCCTGAGGCTGAAAATCTCGATAATCAAGACAAAAAAAAAAACGGTGGAATCATAAAATATCCGCGTGCTTCGGGAAAGACGTAGTGAATACAATCGATTCTCTCCCAAAAACGCGTGAGTGTCGGTAGTATTCCCACATTTTTTGGTTTTTTGTGCTTCGCCCCCGCCCCCGGAAGAAGAGTTACATCTGCTTAATTTTAGCTATTAGTGGTAGTATTGTGACATCCGGGCATACATTATTAAGTTTGAGTGTTTGTCCGCTTTGTCGCGAGTGAATCGATGATTATTTTCGAAGTTTCGAAGTTCGATATAGAATCGCCTCATAGCGCGGATTTGATTATTGGCAGATTGTGGAGTGAAAAGAAGACCAGACAAATGCATTCAACACGTTGTTTAGGCTTTGTGCACAAATTACGTAACGCATGAAGGGGGTGGTTAAAATCGTTACGTAACAAAATAACCAATTTGGAAAGAAATTAAAAGTGAATAACCAATTTGCATCAATTAAATTTCCTGTGTGCCAAGCAAAGTAGCAAAGCCTGTTGAGGTGGCGGACTCATCCATTCCTTGACCTACCCCGCAGTGGGATGTTAGGCAATAGTAACGTCCTTAGTTCGAGTACTACTTTACCCTCGCTCTTTCGCTCAATTTTCAATACTTCTATTCTATTTCCTACCTACCGTAAACTGACGGGACTTTCAACACTTTCTCTTCATATCTTTCATTCTAGCAAACATTACTGTCCACTCTTACTGACTCATGCTGATGAGCGAACATCTCCTTCTTCATCAAGTAGAAAAGGGTTAACTTTTACTAGTTGAGAACTATGTTTAAACATTCTGGGAAATACGTTAAATAAAAGGTTCCAATCTATATTTTGAAGAAAAACTTTCGAAACTGAGCCAAAACTTTGTTTTTCTATTATTAATGACGTTTGCCATAACTGGTTCACTGCACCAATTTTTGCCATAGTTTTAAATTTTGGTTCCTTTCATGGCCAATCGCATGTGTTTCTTATGGGAGTGGCCATAATAGAAACACATTTATGGCCAAGTGGTGCACCTGAAATTTTAAGAAAAATTGATTGAGTCTATCTTTTGATTTTGGTCGGGATTTTGGTTCTAAAGCTTTGATAAATGGAGACGTACACTGAAAATTAATTTTCAGTGTACTATCAAAATGTGATCTACTAAACTAAAGGTATCTTATGACGATTTGCATCACCAATTGGCGCAATTTTTCATATATCGTGCATCTACACGCTGAGAAACATATTGTTCTGTATAGATTCAACAAATTTTATTGTTGACTCACGGCTTACCAATAATATTTATTTATTCAAACAACACCGATTTAATTTTTGAACCAACAACAATTTTGTTTTGTTTCTAAAAGCGCTGCAAAGGAGGTTTCTATTGAAAACAAAAAGTACTCATTGTTGAGTAAACTTTTTTTTTGTTAACAATGCATCTTTGCATTGATTCGACCAAACCGATTGAATTGAAAAAAAAAAAATGTTTGTTGAATTTTTTGTTGATTGTTGATTTTACCAAATTATTTTGTTGAATCAATAATGATTTCTGTAAGCAATATTAATTGACTAACAATATTGGATTCGATACGAAATTTTAAGGTTTCAAATATATGATTGCATTAGACTAAAACAATGTATGGTTTGATTTAATACACAAAAAATGTTGATTCTCATCATTGCGTTCAATCACCCAATATTCCTCTGCGTGTAGCCTACATCAAATGAACTTGTTGCTGTGTCTGTTGTTTTATGTTTCATGCCCTGCCCGGATCAAAAGGAAAACTATGAATAGTACCCATATAAAATATAATTAATAATAATCAGATTATAGTAATGGCAAAAGGTTAATATTATGCATTGCATAAAATACTGTGGATTTAAGTGATATAATAAAACTTTTTTTTTGATACTTTAAATCAATTAAAGACATTTGAATAAACTTGTTGAACTAATACTTTTCACAGTTTTAAGAACATTCATTAACCTGATTAAATGCAGTACAATGAGTGCAATGTTTTTTGTAATCTTCATATAAGTTTTGAGATACTGAAATAAAATTAATTGAATGATGTTTGCAATCCTTACTAATTTCATGTAACCAAAATGAGAATTATACATAAAAACAACAAAAATAACAGTTTTTGTGATGATTTAATAACAATTGAAAAATAGGGGGGTCATGAGCGTTACGTAATTAAAAGGGGGAGTCT
This sequence comes from Aedes japonicus, assembly GCA_034211315.2. Lineage (NCBI taxonomy): Eukaryota > Metazoa > Arthropoda > Insecta > Diptera > Culicidae > Aedes > Aedes japonicus. The sequence continues at coordinate 141,544 of JASCZW010002074.1, read as the reverse complement.
GGTCACGCGTTACTTATTGTTACATATGGGGGGAGGGGGTCCAAAATCCCGGTTTTTTGCGTTACGTAATTTGTGCACAAAGCCTAACAGAGTTCTGTTATGCCGGTTGCATATCTAACGGGCGGTTTAGCAACGTTAATTTTTGCGCTTATTTTGTCGTGAGTGCATGAAATCAATTTCGAATCAACGTTGAAATTTTTTATTTTTAAGAATGAACAAGCGAGTGTTATTAAGGAAGCGGCCTTGGGTGAGATATTTCTGATTATAATTATATAAGAATAACCTTTTTAAATAATACTAAATACGTGCCTGGTGTGAAAGTTTAACATTTCCAAATCTGGAAGTGTGTTGCAGTGCCCTTATCCAAATGATATCGGTAATGCTTACATGCGGGGCTTATTGTATGTGAAAGTAACCTCGGAATGGGCGTGACATCTCCTCACATTCTGAAATGGGTTGCTGGATCTGCAGTAGAGCTATCCCTTTCTAGCTCTCGGATTAAAGCTGCTTCCAATGGTCACTTGAGGGATTGTTGTAAACAGATTTCTTCCATAATACAAGATTTCTTCCATAATGAGTGTTAGATTGTACACACGCACACTCCAAATTCTTACCGTCACCTCTCATAAGCTGAAGCTCCATACTGGCCCAGATCGACCAACGTCTTCAGCAACTCTGGTTGGTCACTCTCGATCGGAGGTCGTCCTTTATTAGGCCGCATCTTGAGACTCACAAGATGAGCGTTTATTTCAAATTCTTCCTCGTGAATCTTCTTTCTGTTCAATTTGCTTGTCTTCTGGCGTTGCTGATTTGATTTCTTCTTCTCTTGGTCCATATTCAGCGATTTCCTACGGTTGATCCGGTCAGACAGTGTCTTTTTCTGTATAGCCGAAAGCATGTTATTTTGCTCTCTTGTCAGCAGGCTAGAAATCTCGGAATTAATAATTTTCAATTCTTTATAAATTGCATCCTGACTAGGGCATGCAAAATTAAAGGGATCACTTTTATTCGAATACGGAAGAGCTTGTGAAGAGCTGGATGGCTACGATACCGAAGTTCCTTCATCCGGTGGTACTTGTGAAACATTTATGACACTCTCTCCAAGGGCCCTTGTCTGCTTTCACCAAAGATGGTTCTTAACACCCGTCGCTCAAAAACTCTGAGTGCAGATATGTACGACAAAATGCATCGAACAGCGTTTGAACCAAACAAAAGTTCAACGCCACCAAAACCGAACAGAGTACGATTTTCAACAAAACCAAACCTCGACGCAGTTTTAGAATAAAGCACAGCTCGCGCGGTTCGTATTTATTGACGATACGAACATGAATGACAACAGTAAACAATTCAAGCCAAACATTGCATAAGGTCCTAAGTAACAACATAAACAAAATCGAGTTGAATATCGATTCCGACAGAAATCCATTACTCTTCTATAAATCATTTTGAAATTATGCTTTAAGATTAAAAAATAATAGAAAATTTGAGCGATAACAAAACGTCTAATGTACCTGCCGTCCGATATCACACAACTCTGTACATGGGACTTTTGTCATCGCTTGTCCAATGTACAATGTTTGACAAAAATTTTGACAGATGTACATAGGACCTACATGTTTTCTTCTCAAACGCGTGTTCTGTTTGTTCGAAGAGTGAAAACAAGCAAAAAGTTTTTTGTTTGGATGGATAATATTCAACTACTTCAAGCAACATTTGTCTCAAATCGAAAAAATACGATCGAAAATCTTTTATAAAATCGTAATTGAAACTCAATTGTGTAATCTTCAATTTTTGTATAATTTTCAAGGTCGTCAGGATTATGAAGAAAATGTTGCCTTTGGTGTTTAGGGTGATTCTAGGCGTGTAATTGATACATTTGTTACTTAGGACCTATTGCGTTTGCATATGTAGATTGGACCTGTTAGATTGGTCTTTTGCCAAGTTAGAATGTTCATTGGACTATTGTGATTGCGTTATGCTCTCGTAAAATAATGTTCACCGTAGCTCTGTATTAGCTTTATTTTTGAACTCTTGAACCCCCCAATTCTTGCATTTAGCAAACAGTAGCCCATCATATTTGAGAACCCCAACATCGGCTACATATTTATTCAATCGAAAATCTCACAAATCGGCTCAAACCTCAATCAATAAAGGACCAATGCATCGTATTTTCTAATGTAAGCTTTGTTGCGTGTGAAGGTCTAAGTCTTAGCATCTAGCATCGGATCTCAGCACCTGGCTTTCTTTCTAATAAACGACTTACTCGTTTAAAGTTTAAGACAAGAATGTTTTATTCAAATATTTTTCGGGTACAAGTTTCCTACCGAGACACTTGAAGCTAGCATATGTATTGCGTTGTAGCAGGCACAAGAATAACAAAATTAGATGCGTTGGTCCGTTACTGCACGATGTTGCACGGTAAGCTTGTTTCATCCTTTTTATCAAAATGTTCACACATTTTTTATGCCTGTTTTTTAAACCTATTTGCTGGGTGAATTACAAATAACCATCGCTATGCACCCATTCCTAGAAGAACCCCCTAGATACTAAAGTAAGTAAATTAAGTATAAAAAGAATGATTTGCATGATATGTAAGCCAGGAGTTTTAATGTTATATATGTGATTCTAAAACAACCATAAGTTCATACAGTTTGTACACTAACCCTTGCCATTTACGCTTAAGAACAAGTATTTTAAGTAATAAGTGCACCTGATATAATAATCCTATTGAATAAATATATAGCCAGTTGTTGGGGTTCTCAAATATAATAGACTACTTTTTATTTGAATTTTTGCTAATTACAAAGATGAGGCGGTACAAAAGTACGACAATAAAGCTAGAAGGAAGCTATTGTGAACGTTTTTTGATAAGTCCTTATCGTAATCAAAAAAGTCCTATGTACATTCTAACTTGACAGAAGACCAATCTCACAGGTCCAATCTACAAATGTAAATGCAATAGGTCCCAAGTAACAAATGTATCAATTACACAACTAGAATCATAGTTAACTTCAAAACCAACTTTTTTGTTGTGATCTTGACGACGGTTTACGTTGAAAACCATGCAAAATTAATGATTACATGATTAATTTACAATTTCGATTTAAGAAACAAATCTAAATTTTCAATCCTATTTTTCTCGAATTGACACAAATGTTACATAGGACCTAATGCAATGTTTGGCTTGAATTATTCGCACTCATAAGTTCAAGCAAATATGTGGTGTATTTTCGTTAGGCGTACACTCAAACTTTTCGAAAGTTTTGTTTTCGTAGCAACGCTGATAAAATTAGATTACCTAATGCAAAAATTGTTGGATGTCACATTTTTATAAGCCCCCTTCCTCCCCTTGTCACATATTGTCACAATTTTTATACCCCCTCCCTCTCCTAATGAGTTGACGTCGTTTTTTAATGACCCCTTATAGAAATTTCACACATTGTTTTGCGGAAAAATCAAGTTAAAATGCGTTGCTCCTGTAATTTGACGGATGAATCACTTTGTCAACTCTGATGCTGGCTTAGCTCTGTGGGTTCAACTTTTAATGGAAGGACCAACAATGATCTGAAAAAGGTAAAATATGACATTTTTGTACCTCCTGAAACCAGCGGCACGAACTAAGTGCGATTCTGCATCAATTTTGCACGCTGTAAATTTGAGCACACAGATCGAGTTTTCAAAGGCATGAATAAATGTCAATAAATTTTAGCCCAATACATCTAGGTTAGGTTTCTAGCTATGAAATGCGCTTCTGAAATTACGTCGTAGTCTTTGGATTCTGAAGCGTTTCTCCATAACACATTAGATTTCATATATTTTTGGTACCTGTTCTGTGCTAAGTTTAAGAGTCTAAAAAGCTTCCAATTTGGAAACATATGTTCATGTTTAGCAGTTATGCCAAAACGTTTTAACAATAAATTTGTTTATTTTTATCTATTTTTGCAGGTGATTCAACCTAATTCATCTTAGAAGACGTAATTTGTCTCTCACCTTATGACAAGATGAAGCATTTTCTGTACATAATCCTGATCTCCATTCTGCTCAGCAAACACTATGGGATGACACATGTTATAAGGGTACGTGATGAAAACAACCGCTTGAACAGGTTAAATGTAAAAAAAGCGTCTTCTTCTTTTCAGAAAAGACAAATTTTCCGCGAACACGTCCTCCCGCATGCAGGTGGAAAAATTCCAGACTTTGCCTTCCACACCGATCGCTTGGCGCTGAACCAACTCCAGAAAGATGGAATTGCTGTGCCAGATGGAGTGCTGCTGGAGCAGAGACGCTATCAGGTGTATCCCCATCCCCACAAATCGGTCCGGCCAACCATCCTGGTGGCACAAACCCCAGATGGACGATACACTTCGCCCGAAGGTTGGTACGGTCATAATGGAGTAGACACTGTGGACAGTACCTACATAATTCCGATGCCATTGGAAAAAGATTCCTATCATAAGCACTCGCCCGCGTTGCCTAGCTACGCTCACAACAAGCCAGTTGTGCCAGTTCTCAAGGAACTCCGAGTACCGAACTATTCTGTGTTCAATTTCGATTATAGCAATTTTAAGAACAAACTGGTGAAGAAACCGGTTTCATTTCATACGGCAGGGCCTATTACCTCTGCCTACAGCCCTGCCTCGATAAGCCATCATGCACCGAAGCCATCGTTGTCTTTGGTGCCGCAGAATTACGTCGGTTACCACGCAGGTAAGTCACTGCTTGTTGCCTACCGGTTGGCGCTTTTTTTGTTCCCAAACCAGTTCTCATTCCATTCATTATGCATTCTAGCGCTGGGTAACCTGTTGAGTTACCAACCTGCTTACGCGTACGGTAACGACTGGGCCAAGGGCTGGGCGCCTCCCAGCTCCTACCACCTAAATCATGATTTTCCATCATCCCACGTGAGTTGGACCTAACAATCTCGCCATCGCCATGCCGATCCGTGCCCTAAATATAATATTCAATTTGTGTTTACGCTAATCTTCTCAACAGCATTTACAAAATTTAACGATATCTGGCTTATTCAAAACAGTACCATTTTTGCTTTCCCGAAATCATCATTTTGTTAATCTCTCTTCAATCTTCTTCGCTCTCTTCCCGCCTCCTAACAGCCACTTAAGAGTTTCGAGGACTTTTACGCCGATCCCGGCGGCAAACATCGCTATTATCGTCATGCAGGCCAGTCATCGTCGCCCGCGGCAGAAAAGATTCGTTCGACGCGAACGATTCCCCCCCAACAGCCACTCGCCGCCACCAAAGGACGTAGACCGTCATCATGACCATCATCGGCATCAGCATCATCATCATCGTCGTCGTCGCCGTCTTCGTCGTCCTTACCATCTTCGCGGACAGCCACTTGAGGCAGCTCGTTAGCGATGTTACCTTTTCCACCCTCCGTTCTTCCGCCACGTGCGTACACTTCGCCCCCACCTCGGTTAGAATTCCATCTCCTTCGTTGGCTCCGCGAGTTTGATTTAATCCATGAATGTTGTATAGACTGACTGGGGTGTTCTCAAACCGATGCAAACGAAAAATGTTTAATCCTTCTGAAGTTGGTGGAGCTCGATAATCCCGCTTTGGTTTCGAATTTGATCCTCTTTTATCGCAAAATGGGTGTGTGTGTGTGCATCTCTTCATCGGATGGTGGGATCTGTGCGCGAGGATGTGCTGACAGGCAGGTACGAGGAAATGGATTGGACTGAAGTTTTTCGACTCACCTTGGGTTGTGAATTAATGTTTTCGTTTTTTTTTTCTCTTGATGATCATTTTCAGGAGCTTTAGCAAATTGGTTTTCTTTGTATCCGAACCAACGGGACGTTTATTGCGGCCAGTTTGTTCGTGTTGTTGCGGCATGCTTGGAACATTGTTCGAAGGGATTGCTTTGAAAAACAGTGGAAATGGTTTTTCGAGAAGACGGTTTCTTATGCAGATTTATCGAGAATATCTGACTAATTTTCGATTTAATCATTCCACAGTGTAACACATTGAAATTAAGCCAAAATTTGAACTTCAGTTTCGGGAAGTCCCACCCAAATAAGCAAAACCCTGTTTGCGTTGTGTTAATTGATATATCAATATTTCTGCTCGCGGTTTAGTTTTGCTTTTAGTTCACATTACCAGAACCACCCAGCTTTTTTGAGTGTTATTAAAGTTTTATAAAAGCCACTAGAAATCAATTTGGTTTTATTATGGCACCAAGAGGTACCAATAGGTTTCATATTGTAGTCTGGTTTATGAAAACCTACACAGCTTGTTAACAACGATCTTAGAACCTTGTTTTCTCAAATTCCTTTTACTCCTATCAAAGGTTTTATTTCGACTTTACGAACTTGTAAAATGTTTTAAAATGCCGTTTTAAGACTTATTATTTTTATCTTATTCTGGTTTGAGGGAAGAGCGTTTTAAAACCATATTGCTTCCAGTAAATGCATTAAACAGCAAATTGGTATTAAGGGAAGTCATGTGGTTTTAAAACGGCAAAAACATGACCAAATAGTATTATAGTGCAGATAAATTGGATTTTTTGGCAAAACTGTGCTTTTTTCCAATCGCTACACTGAAGTATACAAGCTTAGAATTATATGCCGAGGCTAGGCTTTCTCAAACCGATTTCAGCACAGCCGGCCAATCGGTTTCGATTTTGGCTTTCCTTTTATGCTCACCGATAATCTCGATATTGGTCAAACCAAAAACTCCTATAGTCAGCTGGGAATCCCGGCATGAGCAAACTGATATATCGGATAAAATTCAAAACTATCAGAAATGAGGGTAACCAAGATTTCGGTTAAATTGTGAGTAAACATTTAAAAAAAAAAACAGTTTCTGGGGCCTCCAAATCAGTATCATGATCATCCAGAAAGGTCTTTGTGTTCCCTTCGAAATATTCACCAAGCATTTGAACGAGGGTTTCGCCAAGTCTGTTCATTTTGGTGCGATTTCGGTTTGCGATCAATTCCCTGTGAAACGCACCTTTTAATTTCATCAAGAGAGACAGTTTCTTCTTTTATCTGTTCCACAACTGGAGCTTGTTACGAGGTTGAAGATTGGTCCGGTCCGTAGTAACTTCTGTATTATTTGTAACATTGCATTTTTTAAGAGCGGCTTGTTGGGCCTTCCCAAAGCTCCTGTCTCACCGGAGGACCATCGTGCACAGCACTGTTCAGATTCCCACACTGGCACGAGGACAATGATCAGCTGCTCCTAACATGGAGAAAAGACGGTGTTTTGAGCCGCCCCTGAAATGGAGAACATACGCTCAGATAGACTGCACCCTTTGAAGAGGGCAGCCTCTCTTCCCTGTTAGCATATGACCTAGGTCCAAGGGTATGTCACGTAGAACAGTGTGACAGCCACGATATCTTAAACACTAGAATAATACATTTCCTAAACGCGGAAATTCGATTTTCAATCCATACCACATGTGTGGCACACTGAGGCACACTTATGACAGTTGAGCTTATAGAAATATGAAACCAGCAACCTTGCCAATATGCATTGCCTGGTTGCCATGCTCACCAGAAAATAAAAGTTTGGGTTGTCAACACATCGGCCCTTTGGCACATTACGGGAACTCCTAGAACATTGTAACGCTTGTTGACACACTAACGAAAAATAGCACAGTAGAAAAGTGTGCTGAGCGATCCACCCCTTGCCTAGGTCCCTCCGAAGTTGGTTACCCAATCTTTGCAATGGTTACTCATACCCCAGTCGACACCACGGGGAGGTATGTATATGAGTTACTGGACAAGAGGACAAGGATCGTAATAGGATCTATTTTATACCTTCAGGTACATGGAGTACCAATGGTACGCATTGTCCAGTCATTTACCAACCATGTTGTATAACATTGCATAAGTGGGTGTGATTCGAAGAGCTGGTATAGACACGAGTGGCACGATCTTCAGGAAGTCTGTCCAACCATTTGGCTTCGCCAACGACGTTGATATCGTAACACGTAACTTTGAGACGATGGCGGATACGTACATCAAACTTAAGGCTGAAGCTGTCAGAATTGAACTTGTGATTAACGCGTTGAAAACAAAATACATGAAGGGAAGAAGCTCATGAGAAGACAATGTTAGCCTCCAACTACGAGTTCAGATCGACGGTGATGAAATCGAGGTAGTGGACGAATTCGTGTATCTGGGCTCATTGGTGACCAGCAATAACGACACCAGCAGAGAGGCGCATTATAGCTGGCAATCATGCCTACATTGGATTCCGAAGGACGCTAAGATTAAACAAAGTTCGCCGAACTGCAAAGTTGACCATCTACAAGACATTAATTAGACCGGTAGTTCTCTACGGCCACAAAATTTGGACATTGCTAGTGGAGGACCAACGCGCCCTTGGTGTCTTTGATCGAAAGGTGCTGCGTACGATCTACGGTGGCGTGCAAATGAAAAACGGAACGCGGAGGAGGCGAATGAACCACGAATTGCATCAGTTTCTGGGAGAACCTCCTATCGTACACATCGCTAAATTCGGTTGACTACAATGGGCTGGGCATGTCGCAAGAATGTCGGACGACAGCCCTGTTCAAATGAGTCCCGAAAACGAATTGACGAGTACAAGAAGAAGAGGCGCGCATCGAGCAAGGTGAATCGATCAAGTAGAAGGCGACCTATGGAATCTCCGCAATCAGCGAGGCTGGCGAGGTACTGCCATTGACCGACTATAATGGAGACAACTTCTGTGTTCACCAGAGGCCACACCGGTCTTGGTCTGACTGGTAAGATAAGTAACTGGAGCTTGTATTTCTACAGGGTAAGCTGATTCATTCGATTTTTAACCGGCGCATCCGTATGAAGGTCTAAACTGTCCAATGCCGGCGGAAGTGGATGGAGTTGTCACTGCACAATGTGCCTTTTCAGTGATTTGAAATGGCTGTACCTTGAACGTCATTTTGGAACCGTGCAGTCGTGAAACACTCCATCCGGATCAAATATGTTTTGGCTAAGGCCTTTTTGATAGTGTAAATATTAGTTCAAAGTTCGTCCACTACGTGGTTCAAGTGTACATGTGAACATTTGGGATTACCTGTATCCTGAGATGTAGATCATTTATGAATTTACTGTCTTTCGGAAAGTTATTCAGAAAATACTGACCTTTCAGACGGTTTACATGAAAATTAAGAATTACCTGACTACACAACGCTAGTGTGCATGTAAAATTACAGAATAACGTGGTTCTCGAGATCTTAGACATACTGCAACATGGCGTCCTCTACAAATATGTTTGACTGGTCAAGGCCTTTCGGATGGTGTAAACATTAGTTCAGAGCTCGTTTGCTACGTAGTGCGACTGTACATCCCAAGTAATATTGCCAAAACCATCCAGCTTTATTAAGTTTTATTAAAGTTTTATGAAAGTTTTAGAAATCAATTCGGTTTTATTATGGCAGCAAGAGGTGCCAACAGGTTTTAAATTTATTCAGGTATATGAGAACCTAAACAGCTTCTTTACAGTAAACTTAAAACCTTGACTTCTGAAATTCCTTTTACTCCTATCAAAGGCTTGACTTTAAAAACTCATAAAATGCTGTTTTGAAATGCCGTTTCAGGACTCATTCATATTGTCTTATTATGGTCAGTTGAAAAAGCATTATAAAACCATTTTGCTTTCAGTAAATGCATTAAACGGCTATTTGGTATTGAGAAAAGCTACTAAATGACCAGATAATTTTATAGTAGCCATTACTAAAATAAATTGGCATGTTGGAAAGCCGCGATTTCTTCCAATCGCCATATTGAAAAATATGAAATAATTGAAATGTGGAAAAATGAATACACCCAATTTTAAATGTAATACAATTGAACTGTAGATCAAAGACCAATTTCGGTATTCTTTTAGATAACCTTATTGAATTCCATCAATTTTCAGGAGTTTCATGATTAATTTAACGAATATATTTCTTTCAAGTTTGTTTTTGTTGTTGTAAGCCCGCATAATTTTCGGCTCTTCGTGCCAATATTCACCATAACATTAAATGTGCATATTATTTGGAGCATGATACGCTATGAAAACTTAATTTGTATTGGATATTTTGCTATCAAACATAAAATCAAACATAATTAACTTTTTTTTTAGCCATTATCTACTCTTGAATGAATCAAAAGAGCAGAGAATCTAACAAAGCAGAACAACAAAAACAAACCACGATATCGTAGTGAAGTTCACAGCTGACGCCATTTGGCCCTATTCTGGGTTTGATGGCAGCCAATAGGTTTAATGAAGGTTCTCAAGTGGTCACAACATCTTTCACTAGAACATTTTCATAATCTTTATAGTCCTATAAAGGTTTTATTAATTCGTTTTCACAACCGTCAATAGACTGGGCCACTTTGTACACATTTCGGCTTTAAAGATGCATAGAGGAGGTGTTGGTGAACAAAATAGTTTTGAATGTAGTTTTATCAACAAAGCTGGGAGAAGTGCTGTACGGCTGGAATAAAACTAAAATTGTTACTTGAGATGTGAACTTTTTGTATTACCTGTATCCTGAGATGTAGATCATTTATGAATTTACTGTCTTTGAGAAAGTTATTCAGGAAACCATGACCTTCCAAACGGTCTACTTGGAAATGGAGAATTACCTCACTACGCAACGCTAGGGTGCATGTAAAATTACAGAATAACGTGGTTCTCGTAATATTTGACATATTGCAACATGGCGTCTTCGACAAACATGTTTGAGTGGTCAAGGCCTTTCGGATGGTGTAAACATAAGTTCAGAACTCGTTCGCTACGTAGTGCGACTATGCAAGTGCACTATTTGTATCACTTGTATATGAGATCTAGACCAACTATGAATTTACTGTGTGCGGAGAAGAGCTCGTAGCAAATTCACGAAATGTTATCAACAGGGAGATGGTAAATTCACTCTCCCTATTCTTATCGCTTCAATCTGGTGTCCCAATGGTCCCTTCCATACCCATTGCATTCAAATTATGTAGGAAAACATACATGAAAGATAGTAATTCTTTTCGAACCTAAGCTGTAACACTTGTATACCTACTCCTTTAATGGACAGCGAGACATTCCTGGCATCCACCTTGGACGTACTTTAACACCCGAGCCATCCTGTCTTTCATTTAGTTTTGACTTCTGTTCCTGAAAGATGCAACTCGTCTCGAAGCTGGTATCCCTCGTCAAGATTTTCACTAGATTTCCGTAATCAATTAAGTTCTTTGCAGAACTTCTCGGAAGTTCGTTGTGGAATTTCCTTGAAGTTCTGTGCTGATCCTTCCTGAAGTTCTCTGCAGAACTCCCCTGAAGTTCGCTGCAGAACTTCTAAAAAGTTCTCTGAAGAACTGCCCTGAAGTTACCTGCAAAACTTCCCTGAAGTTCACTGCAGAACTTTCCTGAAGTTCAATGAAGAACTTCCCTGAATTACTCTGCAGAGCTTCCCTGAATTTCTCTGCAGAAATTACCTGAAGTTTTCTGCAGAACTTCCCTGAGGTTCAAAGAAGAACTTACCTAAACTTCTCCGCAGAACTTCCCTGAAGATCGCTGCAGAACTTCTATGAAGCTCTCTAAAGAACTTCCCTGAAGAATTTCCCTGAAGTTACCTGCAAAACTTCCCCGAAGTTTTCTGCAGAACTTCCCTGAAGTTCGATGAAGATCTTCCCTGAATTTCTCTGCAGAACATCCCTGAAGTCTGCATGTCATTTCAGGTGTACACTCACCATGTGGTACACTCCGGTGGTGAGCTGGAAATACTTTTTGAATATCTAATGGGTGGCTTAGCAACGCTAGGTTTATTTATAAATTGCATTTATTTCGTCTCGAGTGCATGGAACTAAGTGCAAACTAACATCGATGATTTTTACTTCTTCGACTGAACATACTAGCTGAATTCGGAGGCGATCTGGTGAGAACTATCTGATTATAAATATATTTCAAAAACCTCTTATAAATATAATACAAAAACCTTTGTCCGTTTGGATTCATCTGATTCCCGGAAATCCAGATTTCCGGAGCTGTGGTTCGGTAAGGAGACATTTTTGGGAATATCAGTTTACTTTCCGGGAATGGATGTCACAATCTTTGGAATACTTCCTCCTGGAACTTGTTCCTGAAACGGCTATTCTGTAACAGGTTTCCGTAGAGCGTCGAGTGGTCATGAACATATTAAGAAGGAAACCTTGGCATTATGGGTATCACAATTGAAATTTTTCCACTTTTGTGGCCATTAGACAATTTGTCATCGGAACGGTCATCTCGAAACAGGTTTCTGTGTTTCTGAACCGGTTCTTGCGAGGCCTCGAGGGGCCATGAACACGCTTAGCTGGCAATCAAAATTCATGAAATTTCTCCGAAAGCTATTTATCGACGATTTGATACCATCTAATAATTTGTTCCCAAACTGGTAATTCCAAAACAGGTTCCCGTGAGGTTTCGTTAAACCAAAAAAAAAAAATCCGAAGAAAATTCTCACAAAACGGATATTAAAATTCGTGAAACTTCTCCAGAAAGCTTTTTCTCAACGACTTGTGGCCTTCTAAAAAAATTTTCCTCGGAACGATCATCCCGGAACAGGTTCCTGTGGGGCAAAACTTACCATAAAACAATGATTAATATCCTACTGAGGAGATGTCAACCCATATTGCCAGGGTTTCCTTCTAAATATGTACATAGCCACTCGAGGTCCCACGGAAACCTGTTACAGAATGGTCGTTCTTGGTACAAGCCTGCATATGGCGAATAATGGAACAGGAATAGTTTCTAGGAAGAATTTTGCATCCATTTCCGTAAATTCAATTGATAGTCTCAAATAGTTCCCCCATACTGGACCACATCCCCCGGAAAACCTGGATTTCCGGGAACCAGATGAATCAAAATAATCATTACCAATAATTTGCATAAAGCAAGTGAGTTTTTGAATCTAATGGTGTAAAAAGAATTCAAATCGGTCATTAATTGCCCGAGTTAAAATACTTTGGGTTACCTAGAACATCCGAAGATTATCTCATAATGTCTGTTGGTCTTCCAGAATATTCCATTCGTTCCATGCGTTTTCCGGAAAGCTTTTGTTACAACTGTAGGTCTTATGTTCTGATCTTGAGGATAGCTTGGATAACCTAGAACATGTCATGTTAACTAGAAATGAGAAGAAAAATTACTATATTCCATTTAATTCCAACTAACTTTGCTTATCTTGACAGATACGCGTATTTCGTCTACGATGTACAAACTTCACTTCTTCTAGTCGAGTTATTAGTTATTAGTCGAGTTATTAGAGTTATTATTTTTTTGGCGTTGGTGCGCCAAGTGAATCGAGCTCTTGGTCAATTTCCTTTGAGTTTTGCTTAGCACTAAAGGGCGAACACGAAATTATTGCGACACCGAAAATGTCATGCCAATTTTCTTATAATGTTTAGAATCAAACCAAAATCTTAGGGTAGTTTTATACATATATTTACTTCAAAAATCAAAAGAAAAGTTAATCGATGGAGCCTTGAGTGTAAAATTGAACGCATTTTCGCTTGATGCCCTCCATCAAAGTCTTTACAGTGTCATCCGGTACCAGTTTCTCAGTTTTTTTTTTCCATTTTCTTAACATGTCCTTCTCGTCTTTGACTGTCTTCTTGCTCTTCCGAAGTTCCCGCTTCATCATTGCCCAGTACTGCTCCACCGGGCGCAGCTCCGGACAGTTTGGCGGATTCATGTCCTTTGGAACAAAATGGACAGAATTGGCCTCATACCACTCCAGGACACTTTTAGAATAGTGGCATGATGCCAAATCTGGCCAAAATAGCGGAGCTTCGTCGTGCTGCTGCAAGAACGGCAAAAGGCGCTTCTCGAGGCACTCAGATTTGTAGATCTCGCCATTTACTGTGCCCTTTGTCACGAAAGGCTCACTCCTCAGTCCGCAAGAGCAGATGGCCTGCCAAATGAGATATTTGGAGGCGAACTTCGACATTTTCTTCTTATTAAATTTGTCTTCCACATAGAACTTGCTCTTGCCGGTGAAAAACTCCAACCTCGGAATTTGCTTAAAATCGGCTTTTATATACGTTTCGTCGTCCATCACACAGCAGCCATATTTTGTCAGCATCTTCTCGTAGAGCTTCCGTGCCCGAGTTTTAGCCGTCGATTGTTGCCGCTCATCGCGGTTTGGGAAGTCCTGTACCTTGTATGTATGTAGTCCAGCTTTCTTCTTTGCATTCTGGACGTAGCTCTGCGACATGCCGATCTTTTTAGCCAAATCACGGCTTAAGAGGTTGGGATTTGTATTATTCATCCGCTTCACCTTTCCCTCTTTTTGTTCTCCGGTGCCGGTTTTCTTCCAGCTCCTTTGCCGTGGTCCAACGTCAACCGTTCCTGGAACCGCTTTAACACTCTGGAGACGGTTGAATGGTGAATGTTCAACATTTCTCCCAACTGCCGGTGCGACAGGTCAGGAAATTCCAGGTGTTTGGAAAGAATTTGTTCTCTCGAGTCGCGTTGGCTCACCTCCATTTTCGTTGAATCGAAAAACACGAATTCGAGTTTGACAGCATGTAAACAATACACATCAATGAGAAAGTGTGCAAAATTTGGTTGATTTTTACCCATTGGTATAAAAGTTATGCCCTGTTGAATGTGTCACAATAATTTCGTGTTCGCCCTTTACAATTGTAACAGTAGGTTTATGGACTACACAAAGTTACGGTAGTTTGTTTGGTATAGAATATTCCAAGATTATCTCATAATTTATTTTGGTCTTCCAGGAAATTTGTGAATATGTTTGAATACATATCATAACATTGTATAGCGGATAAAGCTAATGTTACAACTATAGACCTTGAGTTCTGAACGTCGGGCTTCCAATTTTCAAGTGGGATAAATTGAATTAGCATTTTTTCCGGAATTGATTATTTGTAACATGGTACAATTATGCGTCCCCCGGAAGAACAGCTGACTGGTAAGAATTTTACCCTTCAACAAAATAACGAACCAAAACATTCCCAAAAACTGTGCCATGGGTTCGTGAAAGAACACAAATAAACGTTGTCTGACATGGTTTGGCCAGCCCAATCACCAGATCTGAGTTCCATTGTATTACTTTGAGATGCGCTCGACCGAAATGTCAAAAAAATGCGTCCTCAGAATAACAATCACCCGTGAGAATGTTTACGAACTAATTGGAAGAATATCACGGATGATACTTTGCGAAAACTGATCGAACGGATGTTAAGAATTTGTAAAGCTATCATAAACGCCAATGGCGAGTATTTGAGAAAGCCAAAATTTTAATGCCAACTAGTGAAAGCATCCAAATTTTGCCTACAACAATCGCTGTTCATAATTTGATACATTTTGGAAAACTGTCTTTAAAAAAGTTTAAAATAGAGTACGAAAGTATTATACATGAGATTCCAATTTCTTCTGAGGTGAGTTGATATTTTTCTCGTTTACTTTTTTGTCTATTGGGGTAGCTGTACGAAATCAGTTGAAAATTAATCAATTTAACATACCTACTAGCGATGAGTAGTGAAAAATTACGAACATTATACGTGGTTGGCATCAAGATATCACAACATGATCGAAAATGCTTACTAGCCCACTAGCGCCACGTAGAGACAGAATTTCAAGTCTTACAATCCACCTTTCAGAATTCTTTGGCCGCCTGAACAGTTTTGCTGAAGTTGCAAAGTTTCTACACAGATAAAAGAAACATTGAATTTTCTGCGTTGTGTAATGCACATAAAGGGAATGCTAGATTTGGCCGCACAAAATGGGATTTTTTCATGTAAATTTATGCCAGATAACGCTTGAATCCCTCTTGTTGTATGAAAGATTGCAAACATTGTTGTATGCATAAGATTTCGTTATTTGCGCCTTTATTGGCTTGGAATTAAACGAGAAACATTATTTATTTCTGTGTAGGCGATTGGGATCTCGCTATTAACTGGTTTAAAAATGCTCTCTTATACTTGCTCACAAGCACCACTTAGTGACTGATCACCGAACTATACTATCCAAGACCATGACCTTTTGTACAAGTTTGCTCAAGATTCGAACTTCCTAGGTGATCTGGATCGCTATTTAAACATGTTCACAAAATACTATCTTTCACATGCCCACTAGCACCACGTAGTGACCAAATTCCAAACTATACCCTCCACTTTCCGGAAGCACTAGACATTCTGAACAACTTTGTAGAAAAATCGAGCTTCCTAGTTTTACGGAATCACGATATAAAATCGGCCTAAAATGCTCTGCTTCACATACTTTTAAAATTCGTTAACCTTCTGAACAACTTAGTTCAAGGTTCGAACTTTTTACACCGACAAACCGACACGAATGACAATAGAAAACGTCTCAGTATTTCTGTTCAAATCATATTACTGACATATATCTGACATCGACATAAAACTCAATCTTTACTATTGATCAAGAATCCATAACTAAGGTCTGTATCCGCAATAATCCGGACACTTAAAAACGTGAATAAAACATAAATCTCGCATTATATTTCCGTCGTAGTTGTTTATTTCAGATTCATGAGATGTGTTTTAACAATTCGTAAAGACAAAACATTGTTATTCGGTATTAACATAAAATTTTCGAACTTTGCACTTAACTCCGTGCATTAGGGTTTGTACAGACTCTTCAGAAATCCTAGAAGCCGTCTTTGTCCAAATTTGTTGGAAGTGTTTGATGTCTTGGATTTCTTGCTTCTTTCCAGAAAGCTTCCGCTTCACCAGAGCCCAATATCTCTCGATTGGTCGTAGCTCTGGGCAATTTGGCGGATTTGAGGTTTTTGGTACAATGTTCCATCACAATCTTAGCATAGTGGCATGATGCCCAATCGGGCCAGAACAAAGTTTTTTTATTTGTGACTTTTGATGAAGGGTAGCAGTCGCTTCTGCAGACACTCTTTCTGATAGATCTCCTTGTTGGTTGTGCCTGTAGTGACGAAAGATTTACTATTTTTGCCACACGTGCAAATTGCTTGCCACACAAGGTATTTTTTAGGAAATTTCGATGCCTTTTTCGTTCTGAAATGCTCAGCTGTAGCATTTTTGGCAATAGCAGAATAGAAAGCCAGCCCTGGAAGCTGCTTGAAATCCTCCACGACATAAGTTTCATCGTCCATAAAAACGCATGAAAACTTCGTCAAATATTCGCAGTACAAACGTCGAGCCCGTGATTTTGCTGCCAAGTTCTGTTTGTCGTTGCGATTTAGAACTGTTTTTACTTTATTCGACTTAAGTCCCAAACGTTGTTTTGATTTTTGGACAAAACCAGACGACATCCCTATTTTACGAGCCACCGTTCGAATGGAGAGATTTGAGTTTTTCGTTAATATCCTTTTCACCTTTCGGTTCATGACAGGATGTTTTTGTCACTTCTCGGTTTTCTCTCCACCGTCAAACGTTCCGAAAATGATTTGAGCACATCGTGAACAGTGGATTTAGTAGTTATCCAATGTTTTTGCAAGGTCCCGTATTGACAAGTCAGGATTTGCCGTACGCCCGTACAAAATTCGCTCGCGCACTTGTTTTTCTTTCGTCGCCATCTTGAATACAAAACATGAAATGTTAACATCAATCATAGTCTTTTTCATCACAGACTCTCAGCTATACCACAGTGAAACTTTTCATTCCTACGTGCAATATTTCAAAAGTTACAATGATTTGAAGGTGTCCGGAATAATGTGGGTATAGATTTTACTGATTCAAATGTTACATCTGTTAAAACCTTTAAAATCATTTTATCTAGATCAAATAAATGTGTCCAGAATTGCTCAGACATGAACCTTCCTAACATGTTTCCAAGCGTATTCGTGGCTTCAATAAACGTTCTCAGAAAACACGAAGATAGATGTCAGTTATATGATTTGAACAGAAATAATAAGACATTTTCGGTTTGTCGGTGCCCTACTCTCCACCTCCTGAAAGTCCTTGGTCTTCAGAGCAACACTGATCATGGTTCGTACTTTCTAGGTGGTCCTAATCATTATAAATACTCGATTAAAATTTTCCTTCTTCCCATGCCCACAAGCGCTACGTCGGGACCAAATTTCAAATCATACTCTCCACTTTCCGAAAGTTCTTGATTTTATGAGCAACTTTTCTCGTGGTTAGTTCTTACTAGGTGGCCGGGAGTGTCACCGGTGGCCGAAGTCATTGAAAATACTCTGTTTTCAACGCGCACTAGTGTCATGAAGTGACCGAATTCCGAAGCTAATTTTCAACCTTCAGAAGCACTTGACTTTCTGAACAACTCTGCTGCAGGTTTGAGCTTTCTAATTGGTCGAGTTCACGTTATAAAATCCTTCAATAGTTCCTTCTTTTCCATGTACACTAGTACTGTATAGTGACGGAATTTCGAATCCTACTCTCCGTTTTCAAAAAGTCCACGACCTTCTGATCATACCCACTAGCGCGTTAACATTTGCTGTTCATTCCATGTTAGGAGTTTGAGGGAAGGAATCTTAGCGCAATATCGAGTCCAGATCATTTCAAAATTCACTGAGCACTTATATCCGATAGTTTAATTTGCACATAAATCTGCTGTGAATTTGAATTTCAAATTTGAAAACCATTTGCCTTTAGAAAGCTGAGATTATCGATCCAACAAAACAAAATAAATCCAACTTAGAACTTGTTTCGAGAAAATCTTTCATCCAATTCACCTTGAGCTTACATATCCCTTCGTCAACATTAAGATTTCCATTTCATCCGCTTCCGCACTCCCAACACATGTCAGCACCATGCCATAAAGATTTATGCTCCTCATCCTCGTCATTCTCTTTTGCTTTATTACTTATTGATTTAGGTTAGATCCGTTGTGGTTGGAAAATGAGATTATTCCGGTGTGCCAGAATACAACAACAACAATGCTGACATTTAAAGAAAACAAAACTTTGACTAGTGTAACCGCTAACAAAAAAAAAAACAAAACATTCTTACTACCATCGTTGAAACGTGCCGATAGACGATAGAATAAGTTACCAGTTCGAGGAAGCATCGAACGTTAGTTTTAGGTCAAAAAAGTTCAACAACGAGTTACATTTATAATACACGAAAACAAATGCCCATTTCCTTTTGATTAAGTTTGACTATTCTCTGATGACAGTCCGTCCCATTTTCGTCCCAATCGAATCTTCAGTATGCTGTTAAGGGGGACTTTCGAAAGGGAAAAGCAAATATTTGCGGTTCAATTAGTGCTCGCCAATCCCATCGATCCCGGAACGAGGCCAGGGCGAGGGTCAATTGTCCGTTGTCCTGGAACAATGTGGAAATGGTTGTCAATTTTGGGAACATTAAAAACGGTAAATTGAAGAAATTCTGACAAACAACCTAATCTCGATGAATTCAAAATTCCGCCTACTTCACCACATTCACATCTAATGCGATGAGTGGAACTGCAAGCCACAAATCCTCCGTCCAGCTCGCACGAGCCAAAAATTGGTTTTGCAGGATTCAATCAATCGTGTGTTGTCCATTATTTGGTTTCCGATGGCCAGCGTGCATCTCCGGGCAGGTCGTCGTTGGGATTGGGATCGTCCCTTTGTCGGTTGTGTCTCTGTGCTGTTGTTGGTGGTTTTGGCGAAGGGGAAAGCACGCCGCACTGTAGCTGTATTAGCAGGAGGTGATACTAGATCAACAATCAACACCAAAGCAAACATCATCTCCAACTGGGTCCGGTTCGCTCGCAGAACGGTCCAGTTCAATATCAAACACAACCCAAGGGGTGGGGTGGAAGCTGTGCGAGTGTGTTTGTTGAATGCATGCTCATATTTTGGTTTGCTTATTTTTCGACTGCCGTGCGTGTTGGTTCAGAACAGGGTACCGGAAAGTAAATATTGCATTCGGGTCATGTAAACGAAACAACGGCGACAATGGCTGCTAGGCTTGCAGCAACGATGCACTGTGCATGCATCGGGTGGATTGAGATCAGGAAAAATTCCGACGACTGACCTAATCAACAACTGGTGACAGCTGTGTATTCCGGTTAGACTGAGTTCTTCACATGCTCCTCCGGATTCGGACAAAAAAGTTCCCTGAAGCTTGCTTCAGATAGAATTGGAACAAAAACAATTGCCTGTATTTCAGTTATTTATTATTGAATTCAAGATCTTTTTTTATACAAATCTAGCGTTTTCTTCATACTTTTAAGAAAAAATACGGATAAAATTATTCGTCACGGTTTCGAAGGAATTCTCGAATTTTTCGAAGCGTCTCAAGATGCGGCCTGATAAAGGACGACCTCCGATAGAGAGCAACCAAGCATATATACTGTTCCAGAAGGTATAAGCAAACTGTCAAAATAAGAAACAAGTCATGTTTTTTTTAGTTTTAATAATTTCATTTGTGTTTTATATGATATTTTACTCTCGTTTAATCAAAATATTTAATCAAAGCCAAGACTCCTAACTTTTCCTCGAACATGACCCATTAGCTTCTGCACAGTGGTACTTCTCACCATTTCGACCACTTTTGGCCAATCTTTTTTAAATTTTTGGATGTCATCCGCTGGTTTTATAAATTTTCGAAGCATTGCTTTGGTTAAAGTCTCGATTGGCCGTGCCTCCGGGCAATTCGGTGGATTCATATCCTTCAGCACGAAACATATATTTTGACTTTTGTACCATTCTAAAGTGTCCTTTGCGTAATAACTTGACCTACAAGCTGCCTGATCATCGGCAATAATCGCTTCTCGAGACTTCCCTTAACGTATTTCTGAGTGTTCATCGTCTCCGTTGTGATGTACGGACTAGATGTTTTACCACACTCGCATATTGCATGCCAAACTATAACCTTCTTACAAAATTTTTCGGTAAAAATTGCCTTCTCCGTTTCGGGGATGTCTTTGTCTTCGCTTACAGTATAAAATTGTGGTCCGGGAACCGTTTTGTAATCTAGTTTCACATAGATTTCATCGTCCATTATTGTACCCCCGGAATTTCTACACAATAACGAATCGTAGAGTTTGCGGTTCACGGACGCGGCCTATTTTTGGGTTCCTTTTGGGTTTTTTCTGCTTCCAGTATGGTTTAGCTCAAGTCTTTCTTTGGCACGCATGGCGTTTCTCGACGGGGTCCCTAGTTTTTTCGCAACATCCCGAACGGAAGTCGCTTGTTTTCGCTTGTAGGCATCCCTGATCTTTTTATCGATATCCGAACTAATAGGACCGGTTTTCGACCACTCTTCGGCGCATCTTCAAACGTACACTGTTCTCTATATTTTAGAATCGCAGATCGTACCGCTTCCACGCTTACACCCTCTTCCTTGGCCAATTTTCTCAAGGAGAGTCTGCTCTGATGCACCATTTGTGCACGATACTTTTCGTTGTTCCGGAGACCGCGCATTTTGATAGATAACACAAAACTGAGCACTTTTTTGATGCTATGTCATTCAGAAATGTGCAAACAAAAGGACGCAACCAAAACATGTTGAAATATTTCATTATATTCAAAATGACCGTTAAAATAAGGTGTGCCTATACTTTCTGGAACAGTCGTTAGTTGCTGGGCAGAGAGGTGACGTAAAGAATTTGGAGTAACATAAACATCTTTTATAGCGACAACAGCATTGTTAAAAATAAATACGTACGCGAACGAACTTTTCAGTTGGCATATTCTATTTTTAAAGTTACCAAAAAGTATCATAAATCTTGAAATCTTGATTTTCTAGAATATGGGACAGTGCCTTAGGATGGGGAAGAGTGCGGTCAGGAAGAACCTGCTACTTTAAAAAGTGTATAATTAAGGAATCGAAAAGTGCTTGAAATTTTCTTGGCAATAAAAAGTATGATCTGTGTTTCACACAATTCCAACGTTGGGAGAAACGGTCAGGAATTTTGATTCCAATCCAGTATGGAAATT
The DNA here is from genome assembly GCA_034211315.2 of Aedes japonicus. NCBI lineage: Eukaryota > Metazoa > Arthropoda > Insecta > Diptera > Culicidae > Aedes > Aedes japonicus. The sequence goes on along the minus strand of JASCZW010002074.1, from coordinate 119,721 downwards.
TCAAAAAGGGTATTCTCTCTTTTTTGAGGTATGAAAAATTTTATGAATTTTTTACAATTTTGCAAATTGTGATATAAAGAACTAATTCGAGAACTGATCGTCTTAGGAAAACATTTTTGTGGTGGAAAGTGCTTTAAATTATCTCAGCAAGCTGAAAAATTATGCAATGGCAAATTTTACACAAAAGTTTCTAGGGCTCAGGAAAATCGAAAAATAACATCGTCTATACAGAAAATTGCCCACAAAATTGAAATATTGATTTCTTGAAACCTATGTCAATGTGGGATCATTTCTTGATCTTCCGGTATAAGAATTTCAGTGGAATTTCCCAGACTGTTCAAGGTAGATCTCGAAAATCCTCGATGTATTTCAAAAACAAAAAACTCACCGCTTTCAAATTTGTATGGTTTTAAAATCAAATTTTGCAATCAAAAACAATTATTTCTGTTGGAATATTCATGATTCCATTTCTTTTCCACTTTCTGATCATATTCTTTTCGGACTTATGAGTAATTTCATGATTTTTCAGAATTTTTTTACGAGTCATGATGTTTTGCGCTACAAGAAAAATTATGTATATTTCCATATAATTTTCCATATCTCGAGAATGGATAAACATCCAATATTGATATATCAAAATTTTCAATCGCACAAAAGTTGGTTTGAATTTTTTCGACATACAAACGGTGTTTTTCTGGTTGTTCGAACAATTTTCCTTAACCGTGAAATAATATTGTGTAAAATATCTTTCCAGACCTTTTATTCTGTTGATTAGAAAATCTCAAGCACGTTTTACAACTCAATTTATGTTTTACAAAGTTTGCACTGCAAACATAAATTATTCACCTGAGCTGAACTGCGATCAGTCACTGGTGTTCGAACCAGATTTTGCCCGATTATGGGGTAACTTTTGCTCAAAAATCTGTTACTTATGCACAAAAGTGAGGAAAAAACCGTTTCCACATTAGACCCGGGGTTATCTCATAGATGTGTAAGTGCATTTTAGAACGTGGTTCATGAGTTAAAGTTTTTAAAGTAAGTATTATTGGAAAAACTAAAGATGTAATAAACTCAACTAAAACTCCCAATTTATTAAATTTTATCCATTGTAATCTAGTTAGTTCGATGGTTGTAAAGATGTTAATGAAAACCACTCATACCGATGTGATCTAGAGAGAAAGCTACGAATCAGCATATTTTAATAAAGCATTGTTTTTGGATCTTCAAAAACTATCGCACCTTTTATATTTATCAAGAGTAATAAAAATAAACAATGAAATTATTAATTGAATAGGCATTTCTGAATGAGAATCATTAAAGTTTTTAATTAAACTTTTTTAAGAATCATTAAACTTTTCATTTAAGATTATTTCAAATCCAATACTGATATGTTTCTCAAATGAGTGCAGTTTAAAAAAAAAATATTTAAAAAACTACGTTTTTGCAGAAGAAAACATGTCATACGATAAGTTTTGTCCATCTGTTACAGATACCTTGATTTATCTCTGCCAGTTATTCCCATCAAAACACACTTCACTTATTCGTGGACAGAAGAACTTTACACATGTAATTATGTAAATGATTCAATTTGAACTAAATTCACGTTATTATTGAAATTGACAAAACCAATATGCATATATTCTTTTTTCAGAAGTGAGACGTCCAAGGGGGGGGGGTAATAATATTTGTGACAAAGTGTGACAGAGGGGGGGGGTCAAAAAACCTGAAATTTGATGGACGTCATTTTTGAATCACCCCTAGACTGCTGGAAAGGAATGAAAATGAAATTGTGTTTTCCTCTTGTCGAACTGACAATTGCTGGTCGGTGAGACTGTGGATTGAGGATGCAAATTAGATCACGTTACAGTGAGTACATTTTATGAGATATTGGAAAACTGGATGGATTGAGTTCTCTTCCGGTCAGATTCTGTTCCAGCTTGAAAAGTAAATCTCTTTTTTGATCACAGATCGGAAGAAACATTTAATTTTCTGTGTTATCTAATGCACACAAAGGAAACACTAGATTTGACTGAAATAAATGGCATATTGAAAATAGAAGATTGTTATATTATGTGATCCGTTATATAGAGGATAGCAAACATTGTTGTATGGCGTATGAAAGATTGCAAACGAAATGGTATGTTTACGCTTCATTTGTAAATATTTAGAAAAAAAATCTGTGTAGGTTTTCTGGCAAATTAACATCAACGGAACGTTAACGGATCTATTGTGGTTAAGCCTTTACTACACCAGCTAAAGACTGGACTCGGAAAAAATGACACACAAAAATGATCACCAAAAACTTATTTTAAATTGGATACTTCTCAAATTTTCAGGGATTCAATAACTATATATTAACGGGTGGCAACTAAAATTTTGGAATTTCTTTCTCAAGCTGTCAAAAAAAGACAAACATAGTTGAAGAAGATCTGATTTATTCAAATAAAAGATACATTGTCCATTGTTGAAAAAAAATTAGTGAACATTTGAAAACGGTCCGTAATCGGATGTTCGGCGAAGCTTCCGTTTGATGTCGGAACAGGAGCGTTGTACGGCCTCCATGTCAACTTTGCGAATGCATTTCTTGATTCTACCAATCAACTGTTTGCAATTCGTGGCTCTCCAGTTATTTTTGTACACCAAGGAACTCAAAACCCCGAAGAAATCTTCGATTGGGCGACACTGAGGCAGATTTGTCGGGTTGTGGTTTTTGGGTACAAATGGGATCGAATGGGTATTCAGGAACGATTGTGTTTTTATGGCGTAATGCGATGACGCTTTATCCGGCCAAAACACGTATTGTCCATCAGCATGATGTTTTTGTAGAAACGGGATCAAAATTTTCTTCAAACATTCGTTCTGGTACACATCTTGATTGATTGCCAAACCAGAGGGCTTGAACCATGGCTTAGAAATGCCTTTCTCGGAAATGGCAATGTACAGCATCACTTTCTGTTCAAACTTATGTTTAAACTTATATTTTATGTTCGGAGGTGTAGTAGAACTATCCGTTGAATAGTATCGATCGTTTCCGGGAATCTGCGTCTTCGAAAGAGGGAAGTAGCTTTCATCGTCCAAAACAAAACTTTTTCCGGAATAATTTTTAATCAACCAACGGCATTGGGATTTCAGCGTTGAAATCTGTGCATCAGTATATTCCGGGGCTCGTGTCTTCTTTCGGCACTTTATTCCGACTCTTTTCAATGTTTTGCAGATGTACTGGTGAGAACAGTTGAACTTTTTTGCGGCATCCCGTTGGCTCAGTGAATCCTTGTTGTTGAAGGAACGAAGTCCTTTTGCGTCCATAATTTTGGCTGGTCTTCCACTACCTTGCTTGCGAGCAGTTGTTGGGGATCTTAGGATATGGTAAACAGTCGAAGTCGCAACATTTTCGCTTTTAAAATGTTGTACCGTATACGTTTTGCCGAGATTTCTGTGCAGTTCGTAGAACTGTACAACGCGCTCGCGAAATACTTCTTGTTTCGACGGCATTTTGAGCAAAACTGAGCAAGCATAAACAAAACAGAAAATACTAGCAGAAAGAGGAGAGAAAGAGCTAACGCATACACACTCTTATTTCTCTCTGAGCTCGTTTGTTGTTGAGCATAGAGGCCTCGAAAAAATTCCAAAATTTTAATTGCCACCCGTTAGTTATGTTTTGACTTAATTTATTTATTGAATTTCTTCCCCAAAGCTGAATGCTCGTACATTTTTCTTAACACTGCTCATGAAATCTTGGGTGAGGCTTTGCCAAGTTCCTTATAGAATTTCTCCCAGTTTTTCTTCAAAGCTTCATCCGTTCTAAATGTTTGTCCACTTTTTTTCAACTTCTTCTTCATTATCACCCAAAACTTTTCGATCGGAAGAAGTTCTGGTGTATTTGGCGGGTTCGCCTCCTTCGGGACCACATTAACGCCCTTCGCTTCGTACCAATCCATTACAGGCTTGGCGTAATGGCACGAAGCGAGATCCGGCCAGAACAGCGTGGGACCACGGTGAGAGCGCTTCTGCAAGCATTCCTCTCGGTAAATCTGCCCGTTTATGGTGCCGGTTGTAACGAACGGCTTGCTGTACCGTCCGCACTCGCAGATCGCCTGCCACAACAAGTACTTCTTCGCGAATTTGTCCATCTTTCTCTTCCGGAACTTTTCCGGAACCTCCGGGACGTACCGAAAAAAAACTCGAGGCTGGGGATTTGTTTGGTGTCCGCCTTTATATTTGTCTCGTCGTCCATGGCGAGACAGCCTGGCTTGACCAGCCACTCACGGTAGAGCTTCCGCGCACGCAATTTGACCACCGTGTTTTGCTTGTCAGTCCGGTTTGGCGCCTTCCTGACCTTAAAAACACGTAGCCCAGCCCGCTTCATGGTCTGCTGGACGAACCACTTCGACGAATTGACCTTTTTGGCCACATCTCGGGTGGAAAGGTTCGGGTTATTCTTAAAGTACTGCCTTATCTTCCGCGCCTTCTCCGGGTCTTCCGTTGTCGGTTTCCAGTGCGCCGCTCGATGGTCTTCGTCTCCTGGAACATCTTCACAACGCGGGACACGGTGGAATGGTGAATTCCAAGCCTTTTGCCGATCCATCTGTGCGACTGACCAGGATTATCGATCACCGCGCCCAGGATTTGCTGGCGTTGCTCTTCTTGTTTCGAATGCATCTTGAAAACTACTTGACAGATCGCGATAATTTTGCACCCATTTGCATACATAAACATAACACTCTAAACTAGTATTACTCAAAATTTTCTTAATTTTTACCTACGCGATAAAAAGTTACACCCAAAACAAAGTGTCGCATTTTTTCCGAGTCCAATCTTTATCTGCTGACAATTTTGGAGACACAAAACTTATTCTGGAATATTTACGAGAGCGCATGAGCAGTTTACTGAGGACTTCATGCCTTTCATCAAAAATACTTTATTAACAACATAGGTCACTTCCTTTTTCCACATATACATGTTAGGCGACCTTTGTTGTGCTGCCAACAGAACCATCTGATGATAAAAAAAGACAATTAAAATATATTTTATCTCTCAATTTGGTTAATTTATTGTATCGTGTATCCACGGTAAAACTAATATACTCTTTTATGAGTATTGTTTGCTCACACAAAGAGGAGTTTTATAGCTTCTTCAAGCAACAGATTTTAATTCAAACTTGCATGGGAAGCTATTTATAACTTTGTTCAAACGGAGTCAACTGACAAACTGTTCTATGCGCATGATATCGGCTTCTCTCCATGCTGAGTGAACGCTTCACAACAACGTGGTTGCTTCGCGCCGACAGCAGCAGGCTACAGGCCATGCTGCAGGTGGCAGTGTTATTAGGAAAAACAGTTCAATGAGCCGTTCGTTTGGATTGTAATCAGTTTTAGCTTAATAAATTTTTCCACAATCGTCGGATCGTTTTCGGTCTTGATCGGTCTTGAAAGAAAAGTTTCCTTAGAAAATTTCCAAGAGGAAAATTTGGTTTACTTATTTTTAGATGGCAACGGGTCACCTCGCCAGATTAATCTATGTAAAAGTAAGTTTTCCCATGTAAAATTTAAATTTAAACGAGGTTTTAGTGCGCAAAAATATAGTTTCACCGATCGAGCTGAAATTTTGCACAGTTATTATAAGACCCAAAAGGTTTCCAAAAATAAAAAGGGAACTGGAATTTGAATTTTGACCCAGGCTAATGACCATAGTCAATAATGTGATGATGAATAAATTTCTCTGACCATTTTTATGCTAATTGTAACCATTGCATGCAATAGTCATCTTAACCCATGATTTAATTGTCGGTACAACTATATAATTTTTCTCAGAGCTATTTTGAAAATAACGCAGATACGCCAAAATGTGCTTTTTTACACTTATAAAAGAATTACATTTCCCCATTTCAATGAAACATTGTCAGGAAACAAGACTTGATTTATCCAAACTGTATTATTTTTTGTAAAAAAATGCATATAACCTTATATTTAAATCAAGATGATAGTTTTTAAAAACGTCGTCCAATATTACCAACACATTTTATGCATTTTAAACTTCTTTCAGTCATTCAGTCATTTATGATTTTGTCACGAGTGTACAATCTACGCAAGTTCCGACAACGTAGAGCAAAAACATCATCTTGTCTGAGCTGCCTGACAATGGTAGCAGTTTGACAAGTATAATTTAAATACGGTTAAATTTCCGATGTCGTTATATTAGGATCAAGGAATCAATTTTTTTCAAAAACCATGAAAAACTAGCAACAAAAGAGCAGGTCTATATGTGTTTGTCCCATCCATTTGCCAACATCAAAATGTTGCGAATTTATTTATTGGCAACTAAGATCAAAAAAATAATGTGGTTTTTTTTTCAGTGGATCATTTTCAGGCCAAAATTGTATCTACCGGAGGGGGGGGGGGGGTTTGTTTCCCTCCTCCTAAGTTTTGATTTTATTTTTACAATATTATTATTTGTTTACATTCCCCCCAACCCCTCCCCCCCTAGCAGGTTTCAATAAAACTTGTTTTAATACAGTTGATATTACTCCAATGCTACTCAATTAGGTCACTATCAAGTCACTGTACCCAAATATGACTCGTTTGCCTAAATGAAAAAGCCAATTTATGCGAAGTTGCCTCGTTTTTATGACAAGTTGTAGCAAACTAGTGTAAAAAGTGAACATCCATGAGATTTTGTTTTAAATAGTAACGACTAACAATTTTACTACAATCTAGCCTAAGGTATGTAATTGTAATGTAATGTTTTTTTTTAAAAAACACAAGCAGCGCATAACTTGCAAAAATGGTTTCAGCAGCTCGATTGTGACTTAATTGAGTCACAGAAGAGTCACCTTTACTGGGTTGGAACAAGTGTGCTACTAGGGAAATTTCGTTCAACCTGTAATATTAGCTATTAGATGAGCATTGCTGGACTTTTCTCCCGCTAGTTGAAAGTTGAAGAAGCTATGCTCAATTAAATTTTCAGTTCTTGGTGCTATAGCTGTAGCTTTCAGAATCCAAATAATACTAGATTAAGAAACATAGTTGATAGTTAGAAAGAGTATCAACTAAAAATATTTATTTGAACTATTCATGATATGGGCCAGACCGATTAATGTTACACAATTGATCAATGCTACCCCGTTTTACGGTACTGTAGTTTAGTATTATTGAGAATGTATGTTGATCATATCTTACAGTTTGATTCAGCTTGTGAGAAACAAGACAGCAAGCTAGTCAGAGCAAGAAGTTGCAGTTGTCTTATCCTATTGAAAGAATTTATCCGTTTTTATGAGCATGAGCAGGATAATGAGCTTGATTGACCGCCCGAAGTTGTTTCTCCGTTACTGCCAGATCAGCTGTTATTACCCAGAGGATCAACAGATTGTGCATAGATGCTCAATGTGTAAAACTGGTGATCTCAAACTAAGGCAATACCGGCGCTGACCTTGCCCGAATGCAGGTCAAATAAGGTTAGGGTAGGAATGTGTTGACGTTTGTTTGGATGTTTTATTGCAAGCTGAGCCGCACCTTCACGAGAAATCACTGGGATGCTGGATAACAAGATTGGGTGGCAACAGGGTTTGTTTTGGTAAACAATAAGCTCAATTCACGCTTCGTTTAGTAAAATATTTAAATATTAGTACAGATTTCTGATATGAACCGATTTATACCAACAGAAAGGATGCTATTGGGTGGTTTTTCTGTACTGTACAAAGTGATTTCTTATAATGCTGGAAATCCGATTTAAACCGAGTTACAGCAATAATAAGGATGCTATAGGAGTCACTCACTAAGTGTGATGGTGGTTTTCCGTTAGGAAAACAAAGTTAATATTATTAACACTTGAGAGTCGCTTTGTTGTTTTCTTACTGTGCGCACACGATCACTCGTATCACTGAATTGTAGATAGCCGAAACAACACGCGCCATGCCCAATAGGAAAATAGGGCGTAATACAACATCGTCACAGCCTTTCACAGCCAATACCCGAATCAAACTCTTTTTTTAATAATTTTCAAATTTTACTACTGTAACACATATCTGTATCAGTAAGATTTTAGTTTCTAAAGAACAATTTATGCTAATCCATTCAAAATTGCAATTGAGGGATTTCTTAAAAATAAGAGTAGGTTACAATTTTGCATGACAACGGCATAAAGCAAGAGTTATTGAATAGGTTCATTGGCAGGGAATTCCGCAATCAAATACATACCACTACTATCAATGTCGATGTTAGTTACTTCTCATTCTTAATATGATTTCGAAAAAGTTGCTCTGCTGGTGAATTTAGTGCACAATGTGTGAATTGTGCAACGGTTTTTGTAAATTATTTGCAGTTTAAAGCAGTTATTTGATTCATTTTTTATCTAGAATGGACATTCGAAATTTCTATAAGAGTAAGTATAATCAATTCCAGCATGTAATTAAAAGAAGCAAACAAACAAAACAAAACGAATGTAATTCTCTCTCTCTCTCTCTCTCATCCTTGAATTGCACAGTCTCTCTCGATCATGAAGATCAATAATATAGCAAAAGAGAAGAGAGTGAAGGTAATAAGCTAATATCACACCGTTTGACAATACGCCATATATTTGTTTCGTTAAGTTTTGCCAAATAATGCTGTTAGCATACACCGTGTCCAATATATTCTCATACACTTTTTCCTTGCATTGGTGTCGTGCAACTACTCAACATGCTTCACGTATGTGTTGGTGTAGTTTTGCACTATGTTTATACAAACGCTTTTAGGTTATGTCCGATTGTTTTCATTCGCTGTTTATCTTTTACCAGAGATGAAGGAGTTTCATGCTGTGGTGATAAAAAAGTTTTTGAAAGGTGAGCGCCCGGAGTAAAGTGGGATTTTGTGTACCGTACACCTGCTCGTTGGATGACTGGAAGAGATCCGGTCGTACTCGTATGGTGCGGACTGCACGAGTTGTTAAAGTGGTCAAGGAACGGATTAGACGAAAATCACAGCGTAAAATGGCCGCAGATCTGAATGTTTCGAGATCGTCAATGCACAATATACTCCAAAATGACCTCGGATTCCAAGCTTTCAAGAAACGCAAGGTTCACGGAGTTTCGGAACCTTCCAAGCAGAAACGACTCGAAGAAGCAAGTTTGCTTTTGTCGTGGCACGGTGGGAAAAATTAATGTTTTCCGACGAAAAGTTATTCGTCTTGCAACAATCCTACGATGCCAAGAACGACAGATTGAGGCCTCTCTCTTCGAAAACTGTTCCAGAGATGGATAGGAATATTCCACGGTTCCAAAGTGCTGCGTCAGTGATGGTTTGGAGGAGGAATTTGCAAGCGAGGCAAATTACTACTGGTTTTCAGCGGAAAAGGCGTTAAAGTGAATGTCGTATATTATAAAACAGAAGTTTTGGAGAAAGTTGTTAAGCCATATGTACAAGAAGTGTTTGGAGATGATCACTATGTGTCTCAGCAGAAAGGAGGGCCATCGCACACTGCAAATCTCGTTCATGGTTGGTGCCGAGAATTTGACCGACTTTTTGGACAAAAATGAATGGCCTCCTAGTTCACCAGATCTGAATCCCTAGGATTATTTCGTATGGGCATACATGCTGGCAAAGGTAAATGACCACAAGGCGTCTAATATGAACGAATTCAAAACCGTAATCAAATGAATTTGGGATGAAATGCCGATGGAAGTCGTGCGTGCCGCCTGTGATGGTTTCGATAAACGTCTGGAGCTGATCAAGAAGGTTAAAGGCGGTGTTATTCCAAAACATATGCTGTAGTTGATCAGTATTATATTGCAATATAATGGGTAAAGTTATCAGTAAAATCTGGATCATCGCTTTGAAATAAATAGAGTTTTATTTTGTATGAGAATATATTGGACACGGCGTATACTAGCCGATAGCAATCAGAAAATAAAATGCTTTATAACGGTTTCACAATATATGTGTTGTTGTTACCAGGTGTTACTTTCTTGTGGTTAATCGATTTTGGAGCGATAAGTCAACTATACATATACAGCGAGTCGAGTGAGTCGAAAAGAGTCACTTTTCAATGACGTTTTAAGTCGGATATTTCTAACGCTAAGGAAAAAAATACGTTGGTTTATTAATCCTCCTCTCTTAGGCTAAATGTTCACACCTTGTACTTAACGCTACCCATCAAATCCTGTGCAACACTTGCGCCATCTTTCTTACACATTTTCATCCACTCTTTCATCGAATACTTGTCATTTTCGAAGACCTCGCCTATTTTAAGGAGCTTGTCTGGTGCATTTGGTGGATTTGCCTCCTTCGGCACTAAAACAATATCGTTGGCTTCGCCTCACTCCATCACCGGATGGCGCTTCTGAAGGCTTTCTTTTATATATAGTTATGTGGCCGTTGATAGTACCGGTTGTTATGTTTGTAATTTTTCGCACCCACAGATCGCCTGCCACACCAAAAACTTCTTGGCAAATTTGTCGAACTTCTTCTTCCGAAACTTCCCCGGAACATCCAGGCGGGTTTTGTAGACCAAAACACCAGTCTGGAGATTTGCTTGGCGTCCGCTTTAATGTACTAGGTGGGGTGAAAAATAACATCTCTGGGAATGAAAAACAAAAAAATGATTCAATGTGGTCCCCTTTAAGCTCGATACACTTATTCCAGCGATTTTCCAACTTCTTGATCCCGTCCGAAAAGTTATTGTCCAGGAGGTCTTCAAAATACTCCTCCGCGGCGATGATTTCCTCGCGTGAGCTGATTTTTTTTTATTAATCAGCGATCTCTGAGGTTTGGGAACAGTTAATAATCCGAGGGAAATCGGTTAAATACGGTGAATGCCGAAGCAATTGGAGCCGTAAGACTTTGATTTTAGCGGTGGTTGTGATGCTCTTGTGCGCCGGCGCATTGTCTTGCAAAAACAAAAATTACTTTTTTCTTCAAATGAGGCCGTTTTGCAGTGATTTCGGCCTTAAATCGCTCCAGTAATACTAACTGTAGTCCACGAAGAGTATGCTACGACAATTTCAGAAAACCGACGCCAACATTTTTCCGACCCATTGAGCCTCCCTGGGCCGCTTCGAGGCAGTCCGGTGCCACGCACTCATTCTGTTAGCTTGTGTGCAATAGTAGATCCAGGTTTCATCATCAGTTACCAATCGACGCCAAAAGTCTTTCCAATTCCGTATCAGCAAGTCCAATCACTGTTTTGAAGTGCTCGCGCGTTCGAATTTTTGGTCAGCCAACATCATTTCATGAACTTTTTTGACATTGTCCTCTGTAACCGGAGGGCCTGCCCTTACGGACTTGACCGATCGTGGAGTTGCGGCCACCACGAAACTTTAAAAACCAATATTCAATGGTGTAATCTGACGCAGCATTTGCCCCATAATACAAATCCAACTTTTATTTTGCTTCCTTCGCCGTTTTGCCTTAAAAAAAATGTTATCACTAAATTCGTTTTTAGCCATACTTAACATGATGCCAAACACGTCAAAAACAATTAGCTGTCAAAACACAACTAAGGGCAGTATCGCACTGATTCGGCGTGTATGCCTAAATATGCCAATCTCTGGAAGTTATCCTAGAGTTCTATGGATAACATCTATTCCTACTATTCATTCTCGAACCAGTCCGAGAACTTTTAAATTTACATGCAATGTTTTTTTCAAGTCAATCCTAACTGCCTAAACACAATAATAACGGAAACGGAACGGCAAACGGCAAGTTTGACAGTTGTTGCAAATGACTTCGGTATGTCCAATTAGAATCGGCTTGTATGTAGCGTGTTTTCTTTCCGACAAGCAGGCTAACTCAGATCGGGGTTTGCCGTTTGCCGTTGCCGTTCAGCTTCCGTTATCATTGTGTTTGGGCCATACATATCGTCAATGAATTCAGTTGAGTTTCGTTCACAGTGTGCTGAACAAATCCCGCGTAACTTTTCAAATGGACCTATCTAAGAATTTGCCGAGGAAAACGAGGTTGAAGAATATGAAATCATTTTTTGAAAATGTTTCAAACTGGATCAAGTTTTATCCATTCAATTGCTTTTGAGGGCAAGCATTGTAGTTTAATTTGCTACAGTAATGGTTTTTGTAGCATTTTATGTTAAAATAACAACGAAAACATCAAAAATGTTAGATAGGACATTTTGCTTAACCGAACTGTACATTGGTCGTGCCACATAGGACATTTTATTCCGATGATAGCTACATAGGTCATTTCAATTTTTATTATCATTCTATTAGTAAATTAGAACATAACACATAGCAATAAAGATTGCTTTCTCTTTCACACACGCATTTGCTTCCCGATGAAAACAATCCTATTCTTTCTACGTGCCTTCTCGTAGATCAGATCTGGCAAATTCATATTCAGGGCATTGCCACACAATGTGGTTAACGTCTTGGTAGGCAGTGCCACAGCCGCAAAAACATGATTGTTAAAATAAGAAGTTTCTGGCATTTACCCATAAATTCGACTGTAAAGAACTACTGCACTGGGTCATAATGAAATGTGTGATAGTGAAAGTTCACAGAAAAAAAGTTGATATTAAAACATATATTTAGAGCATACCATCTATACATATTTGAAAACAAAAATACCTCTCCACTCTGTTTTGGTTGTATCCGAAGACCGCTTCCTCACGCTTGCTGTTAGGTTTCCAATTATTGAACTTGTGCTGGGATGGTATCCGAACATTCAACAATTTCCTCGTCATCGCAGAGCGGGTCGTTTATGTTTCCAATGCTTACCGTTACCGGGATAGTTTCTCCATACACTTCCTCGATGCTGTCTTCTTGTAGAGGATCCCGCGAAGGATCTGAACCATAACTGGCGACAACGCAACTTTGCTGGCTACCACATACAGCAACTTCCTCAAATTGTGCAGGTGATGATTGATCCGGATGTAATGAAAATATTGTTGTGGCTGCGGCTGCAAGAAACGACCAATATATTTTGATTTATATAACCTTATTTTAAGGAACTAATGCACTTACCGAGGAGCAAATCGAACGCAGAATTATTAATTCCTTCCGACATTGTTGGAACTGTATTTTGTACTTTCTCCAATCGAACGACCGAAGTACGGATTTGCTTTGTTATGTTTGTTCTGACACTTCAGACGTTCAGCGCGACAGGTAAACTGATCGTCTTATCAAACAGTAGAGCATCGCTATTGCGAAATCAGACATCGGACGTTTTGTTGATTTTCAATTTTCTTAATATTATGAAAATATATCAAAATGCGTGTTTTAACATAATGTCGATAAGTGCAATAGCAATTGTTGTTATTAATTAATTCAATTTGTTTACATTTGTTACAAAGGACCTTTTGAAAAGTTACGCGAGAAATCGTCTAATTTGTTGGACCTCTGAGGATCCGCATTCTAGCAGATGCTAGCAGAAACAACAAAAGTAGGCGCCTAAAGTTTCCCCAATCAAACCAAACAGGTGTCAGTAAATATGTGATTAAGAAGCAAATATTAAAGATCAAAACACGGTAAATAAGGAAAAGGAACTGTAAAATCAATCTGTAAGTATCGTGTTCGATCCCCGTTCCGGACATCTAAAATCATTGTGCCTACCAGACAATATTATAATTCAAATCATTAACCAAGCTGAGAGCCAGCCAAACGCTCGCTTAAAACCCCAAGAGATAAAAAAAACACCACCCTACCAAAGTCACTATGCCTAACATCTTGTAGTCCATGTTTATCTGGCCATCATTTACTTACACGCTCCAACTGCTAACGTGGCTTCCCTTCGCCCCTCGCCCACCCCCATTGGCCAGTTGGTCGTATTTGCTTAGTTTTATTTGGTACGCGTATCTGGTCTCCGTCCCCGAGCATGGCATGGCACACGGTACTTTCACTCTCTCGAGTAGCTATCTGCTCCGCTCTGCCGCCGTCCCAACCCGACCACTCCGACGCGTCGCCAGGCTTTTTATCACCAATTTGCGGTGCTGTAATATCTTATGCAGTTTGAGTATGTTGCTCTCGTTGGTAGGCTTCTTTCCATGCTGCCTTCAGCTGTGGTGGTGCTTCAGATCGACCTTTAACGGCATGGACGGTGTTTCATCAGGCACAATTTTTACGTTCGTTCATTCATTCATTCATTCTACGCTAGCTAACCATACACGCATATATTTGCGGAGCATGAATAATATTTTGACTGGTCCAAACGCTTGCTTGCTACTGTATGGGGCCAGTCAGGTGGTTCAACTGGATCTAGAGAGGCCCGGTAAATACGAACCGAGATGCATGTAGGATGAGGTTTTGAGCCTGCAAATAAAAACGGCGAGTTCATTCCAGAAGGCAATGCGAGGCTTTATGTAGGTGAACGGAATTGGCTGTGCTCGGGCTGGTGCCGTGTGAATATAGGACGTACCTTATGCGATGTGGTCGAAAAACCGAGCAGCGGCTTTCATGTGCGGTAAATAATGGCTCGGGTCAAAGTGGTAACGTTGGATAGTGGTTGGTTAAGAATTTACGCGGTGATGCAAAATTGAAGGTGTTTTGTTTTGGGGTTATCAATGGTGGAGCACTCTTCAACACTCTTGAAGTTACCGCTCTTTGAAAGCAAATCTTTGGACTCTTTAATGCTCGTAAAGTGGGTTTAAATGGGTGCTAAAACTTTCAATGATTGTCTAAATGTTCAGCAGGGCTTGCTGGTTGGCTTCGACTTCCAGTATAGGTCGAATCACTCCAAAAAATTCTTCATGGATTTCTAAAACAGATCAGGATTTTCTCTTAGAATTACTATAGGAATTACCTTATAGTTTTGGTTCCTTCAGGTGTCCTCTTCTTCGTAGCGTTGGCAAGCTTATTGCTTGCTCTCAACTTAGTGTTCTTAATGCACTTCCACAGTTAATAACTAAGCGTTTTCGATGCCAGGTACCATTTTTGCATTAGTATGATTGTGTGGCAAGTACAAGCATACCTTGTTGCCCAGGGAGTCGAGAAATTTTCCTTATTGAAAATTTTTAAGGACCCAGACTCGGGAATGCTGAGACCCTAAGCACACTTCACAGTTCATGGTGTTGCTATTGAAGTCAAGCGCCTTTTACTTCGACTGATGCTACAAGGCATGTGGTCTTCGACCTGAGGATTCACTTTAGACGATACACTGCAAGAAACTTGCACATAGTTCAAATATGCGTATCTGTCAATCTACAAGACAGTTTTAAAAAACTGCCGATGAAATGCCATAAGAAAATCCTGAAAGAATCCCTGGTGGAACGCCTACAAACTCCCAAAGAATACCTATAGAAACGCCAGAAGAAATAACTCAAGGAATTTCTGAAAAATTTTCATAGAATATCTGGGGATTTTTTCAAAATTTTATAAAAAAATTATCTCAAAAATGTATTGAAAAATCATTTGAGCGCGCACACACACACGCACACAAAATCACTGTCATCTGGCACTGTAGTATCAGTGTCAATTATTTTCTTTTGCCGCATGGGCGTAAGACAGCACACTGAAAGTAGAATTATTAGAAATTGGGCTCCTAACATTTACTTATTTTTTTAAATTGGAAGTTTTTGAGTGGAGAAGCAATTACCAAAAATCTTAAAAATCTTAGTTAATCTCAAAAATCTGTTCTCTTTACAACAGGATATTGTATGAAAAAAAAATAGGAAACAAAAATTTGTGTCAATCTAGATAAATATGTACATGTGCCTCCCGGCCTAATGCGTGGAAGCAAACAACCTTGCCTTCCGCTTCAGCACCTGCTGCATCATCTGGTCATGGCCAGAACCCGGCTTGAAGCCCGATGCTCTCACCCTTTTCCAGTAGCGCCAGGATCTCGGATGTCGGAGATAATGGACCACACAATCGAAACTGCAAGCACTTGTGACATACACTTTGAAGGGTGTTTGTTGGGCGATGACTTTTCACTGAAGAAATAGGAATCATGAAGCATAGAACGACTTGGGTGATGAGCCTAAGCGATGATCTCCGATCCTCATTTCGAGCTAGTTATGATTCCTATGAAGTCTAGGAATGAGCCCAACATTGACCTTTGGCCAAAGGCCAAGCCAAATTACCAACACAAACAGCTCATTGTCACTTGAAATTGCGCAGGAATATCGTCACTGACAAAGGACGTCTACTCACATGTCAATTTGATTCGACTTCAAGATTTTACAAGGTATGAAACTTGTCTTTAGGCAACTAAGATTCTTATCAAAATCAAATCTCCACGAAAATACCATCAAAAAGCAACAACAGACCAGTCAGAAGTAGACAACACTACGATAACGTAGAGCTCCTTGTAAATACTGTATTTTTGTATCGCCATCGATATTTCTAGAGTTAGTAGCTTAAAGTTAGGATTAATTGTTAATTAAACTTATTTATGGAATCAAAACTATTTATATGTTGTTGTCGGTATTTTTGGTTGGGTTAAATTTTTCATTTAAGCGTCCAGTTCTTCGTTTCTTTTTTGCATCTGTTATTATTTTCCTGTTTCATCCATCACATCGAGTTCTATCCATCGCTTTGATCACAACCAACTCTGTACCCACTTCCAACATGCATGTATCGTGGATTATCCTGCATCCAAGTTGTTCATCCAACCCGTTGGTTTGTTGGTCATTTTATGAGCTTCTACGTCTTCAAGAAAATCTATATCTATAAATATACATTACCAAAATGTCATGTCATTTCTGTACCCTGAGACCGACACATGCAAACGTCCTTTAGCACATAAGAATGAGTTCGAAGAGATGATAAAAGAAATTCAATCAAACACATCTTTCGTCGAATTTCTTATGTGTCAGTTTCAGGAGGCATAATTTTACACGAAATCTTTCATTACGTTCCCCAACTTTTTGCAAGCATTAATTACGTCACGTGTAAATTTCATAATTTCTAAGTGTGTATATAAATGGATTTCTGTCTAGCTGAACCTCATACACTCGGAGACTACAGAACCGATCGTCGAGAAATTTTGCATGGAGGAGTGTTTGGGGCCGGCGAAGACTTTTATGATAGTAAGAGACCCCTCCCATCTCTGTGAAAGAGGGCTCCCATAAAAATGAAACACAAATTTGTGCATAACTCGAGAACTAATCAAGCAAATGGATAACCATTATTTTTATAGGCGAGTTTTTGAAGGCAACAAACTCTCATACAAAGGAAACACAAATTTTAACCAAATATGAGCACTACCACTGCATCTGCAATTTTCTCCATTAGCTGAATGATCGTTGAATTTATTAAATTTTATACCTCACTTTGGTAAAATGGCGACTGACGCTGCCAGGTATTCGCTATAGTTTAACAGCTTAATTAAGGAATAAACCAGATTTATGCAGAACCGAGTAAGATTTACGCCATTTCATAAATCGCCTTACCCATGGTTTAAAATTACAACCTGTTTTATGAAAATGGGTACAAGTACCTCAGTTATAGATTCAGCCGAATAAGCGTGTAATGAATGAAAACATGATAGAACTTACGCGTTTATGGTTGCTTTTAGGAATGAGTTTTGTGAAAATATTTTCGTTTGCTGATGTGTGACTTCGATTATAGAGTTTTATTTATTTTTATTTTTATATTTTTTTATTTTTGCTTACGTATTTACGTTGCATGAATTTATCGAACTATCGAACTATCTATCGAATCTAAAAATGAAATTTCATCACCTTTTTTCCAATTATACCTACACAGAAAGAAAAAGTGCGGTAGTTCCTACTATTTTGGCTGACCACACCAGTTTTTAAAACTACTATGGCAATCTACCATAACTTCCGTATGAACTACTGCATTTTCGTGAAAACTACCATAAATTTGGCAGGTCAAAGTATTTTCTACTGCAATGTTTACATACCAGTATTATCATAGTAAAACTAAACGAAATTATTTCCTGCAAAAAAAAACGAAAGTGTGTTTTTTAATATAACCCTCGGATCGGTAGTTTCGTCCATGGTTTCTATTTATGTGTAGAAGGATTTCATAGACAAAACATGTACCTTCAAACTACGCCATATCTTGCCAGTTTGAACGTAATTTTCTCTAAGATTAACTTCTAGACAGTAGCTCAAGCATTCCCCTTTATTGACTGAGAAGTGTTTTAAATTTTTATCTGAAATTACCCGAGATATACACATTTAGTGTTTTAGTTACCTGGATAATTTTCAGGTTTGGTTGAACATTAGTATGAGAGGGAAGGAATCTCGAAACACCATAGAAACATTTCTTGCCTTCACCTGCCAAATGTGGTTCCATTTGCTTGATTAGTTTTCGAGTTTTGCAGAAATTTGTGTTTCACTTGTATGGGGATGGGGGTCTCAGACCATCTTAAGAACCTTCCCCGGTTCCAAAAACTCCTGCATAAAAATTTATGCACTCGGTTCAGTAGTTTTGGAATCTATTAGGGTTAGACAGATAGACAAGCATTCATATACACACTTCGAAATTATGAATTATACGCGAGACGTAATTTGTAAAAAGTCCGGGATCGCAAAGAAAGATTTCGTGTAAAATTGTGTCTCCTGAAACCTACACATGCGCAATTCGACGAAAAATGTGTTTGATTTAATTCATTTTCTCATCTCTTTCAACTCATTCTTATGTGCTAAAGGCAAGAAGTCGGACTTCCTGATCATTTGATCAGATCTCCTTATTTTTCATTTCGATCTATGAAAAAGATCAGATTATCTTATTAAGATCTAAAATCCTTTCGAAATAGATTGTTGTTTTATTTCAGTGTTTCAAAATGTCAACATGCTTGTATGGATTACAATACAGAATTTGTAACATATTGGAGCGCACGCATTTTTATGTTTAATTTAAAACAAGATCCGAAGACAATTTTACATTAAACATTTTAACTTTTTTCAGGATAGTAAGGCCTTTCACCTGCTACATAAGTAGCTGCTGATGGAACCGAACAAGCGCATTACTTAGGAACAGGCAATGTTGGATCCTTACTTTTCGGAAGATCCCATGACTATAGTGGACGTCTTTTCCAGCTGCCCTAAACCTTATCCAAAGCGTGAAGCAGCGTAAGCACCGAAGAAGATCAGGGCGACCACTATGAAAGAAAAAGACATCAACAACAACAACAACAATGATCATAAACATTGCGTAACAAGAATTTCCCTTTCAACAGCAACAGAAGCAGTTATCTGCAGCAGGAGCAACAACAAATGCAACAGCGCAGAACCACAGTGCTCCTAAAAGGGTGCGCATGGCCGACCCGGGTGGGCAACCTGGGAACGGCTTGAATCAACAGTATTATCAACAACAGGCACAGCAAGCAGCGGTGGCAGCAGCTTAGGGGCTATTCATAGACCCCGTAGATTTTGATACATTGAATTTTCTGCGTTATCTATTGCACATAAAGGGAATGCTAGATTTGGCAGAAAATAATGGGATATTTTTTTGTAAATTTATGCCCGATAACGCCTGAATCAAGCCTGTTGTATGAAAGATTGCAGACATTGTTGTATGGCGCATCAAAGACAACAACCAATTGCGTTGTTTACGCCTCCTTTGGTTTGAAATTAAACGAGGAGAAATTTTACGCGCTTGTTAAGAATAATTATTTTTTTCTGTGATGTGTGATAAGTGGGTAATCATTTCCAGTTAATTGTTTGTTTTAATGTTCAGTGGATTCTCTTTGATTGCATAATCATCTTTTAGGTAGAAAAGTATACAAAAATAAGTAATTTTATAGATGAATGTTTTTAGAAAGGTTGATATTTTCCACCAATTTATACAAATTAACTGCTTCTTGAAGTGACTTACGTCCAAAGATAGGCATAGCTTTTACTTAAATGACATTTTCAAATATGTGAAAATAATTTCTTGACGTAGACTGTCTTAAGGCATTTACTGTTATGGAAAATATTGGAGAATATAAATAATAAGATTGAAGAAAATTTCAATGAAATTTTTGTTTTAGTTCGAGTAACTTTGCAATTTTTTACATAGCATAATTTGCCCGATACATCCAGCCCCTACTCAAAGACCTTGAGGATGGCCGGCGTACATGCAGATCTATAGCTATAATATAAATTAAATATAACGTATTAAATAAACATTAGTTTGACAATCGAAAATTGACAACACAAGCTTTGACTATGCGTATCTCTGGGTAATAACAGAACTATCAAGTGCAGAACGATTTTTGACTTACGGCCTAATTTGAAATGTTATTAGATTTACAGTATGTTTTTCAAGCGTACAAAACAAATTAACGCCCTGAATGATCTACAAACCTGACCAACCAATTATTAGGTATTTAATTCGATAAATCAATAATTTTGAGGGCCAACATGCCAACACGGCCACGCAAACTCTACTATCCGACATAGTAGAATTCTAGGCAAAATATTCGAAAGGTCGAAAGTAACATTTGTAAACAATGACTTCTAGCGTATTTTTCTGGGATATGTTTACTCCCACAAACAAAATAGCACCAGAAACAGATACAGGGAGTTATTACCTTCCCGTTGGTAGTGGATATACGTTTTTGAAACTTGGCATTTCAAGGAAATTTACGTTTAAAGTCATTGTTTACAATTGTTACTTTCGACCTTTAGACGATTTGGTCTAGATTTTGGACCCCTGGACACCCCTAAATACGTATATCTCTGGAAATACTAAAACAACGCGTGAAATATTTCGCATTGTGCATTCGCATTGTCTGTTCATAGTGCAAAATCAATTTTAGGTGATACTACAAGTTTTAAGATCGAACATGGCGTCGAACGAAGAGCAAGTGCGAAAAGCAATTGTGTGCGGTCGCTAGGAAAATCCGGATCTGTCAGTAAGAAAACTTGTAAAAAGCTTGGTTTTCCTGCAAGCACTGTCCATAACGTTCTTGAATCTTTCGATACACGTTTGACGACCGTCAGGAAGGCTGGGAGCGGAAAAAAAGGATCTCAGGAACCGTTAAGAGGACGTGAAGGTGCAGCAGATACTGCAGAAGAGACCAGATCTTACGGTACGTACTGTGGCTAGAAAAATAAAAATGTCCCCAACTTTGAAGCATACTTCCAAGCACCGGCAAGGTATAAAGTCGTTCACGGTGAAAACTGTACCGAACCGTAATGATAAACAGAATGTGACGGCTAAAACCCGGACTCGCAAGTTGTATCGTGAATATTTGACGAAGTTTTCCTGCGTGATAATGGGCGGTGCTTGTGTGCTGGAAGACTTGAAGCAGCTTCCCGGAATATCTTATTATACTGCCACGCAACGAAACGGCGTAGAGAAGCATTTTGAGCTAGGGGGCAGACATCTTTAATTTTCGCATTAAATCGTATTATAATACCATTAATTCAAGATTAAAATATTAATCTTGACAATAATGTGATTTAGAGTAAATTCGTTTTGGAGTGTACATGTTAGTTTGACAGATTGTCCGTATTGGCTCTGGCTTATTGGTATTCGTGAGATGTAGAAATGTATAGTGGTGTTTGTGTTTCGTCTCAATGTTTACGTTTTAACACGGAACAGCTGATTACGGTGATGTCAAACTATCAGCTCAAAGTATGGAATGTTATGGTAGTTTGACGTCATCACTCACGTGCTCAGCAATGTTTACAATATTTTTGCTTCCAACACAAGTAAACTGCTCGATGTGCCGGACTTAAGCTGAACGACATTGACTTGCCACCAGGTGAAGACTCCGCCGTACTCAACAAATTAAAAAAAAAAGAAAACCATGCGCGATAACTATACAATGTCAATAAAATTATGGCATTGTGTTGACAGTTTATGATATCATAATACCGTATAATGATACTATAACTCTATTATTTTCACTAATACTCATAGTATTGGCATTAAAATTAATGCACGATTAAGTTGTCTCCCCCCTAGATTTTGAGACAAAGAAAAAGGCCAAGATTCCCAATAAATATTTGTTTTGGCAGGCGAAATATGGTCGAGCAAGCCAAAGCTTCACCACTACCGGAACGGTAAACAAGGAAATACCAAATTGAGGTAAGACAATACCAAAGTAGTACCTCCCAGGTATTCCCAGGTATCCAAAATAACAAGTTCTGCTATTCGAGAGATATTTTGCTTGCAATTCTTAGGTATTTTGTTTAGGTATTTTGATTAGGTATTTTACCTCTTAGTCTGAGCTCCCTAATACCAAGGCCAGTTATCGAGATCAAAATTAGGTATTCATACGTTGTTGTCTCCTGCTCGGGGAAGAATGCCTAAACAAGCGATTGTTATCATTCCTACTTGGCCATGACGCCTTACTCGCTTTTCTGAACTGATTTGGCTACTTGTCACTACGCCAAAGATGTTTTGGAATGGTATTAAGCGAATATATTGTACCGAAAGAGGCAAATCCACTTAACTGCTCGGAGTTGCGACCTATCGAGTGGTATTGGGCTCTCGTGAAGAGAGAACACTCTCAATATAAACAACAAGCTTCAAGGGCAAAAGCAGCCAAATCGGTTGCAGAGAAGTCTGACTCTAATGGCTGGAGTAAACTAAAAAGTTCGTAGTTTCTTCATGCAGCCTAATTAAGTAATTGTAATCAATTTTCAGAAGACTAATAATGCACACTTAAATGAATGAATAATGCGTCTTGGATTGAACTAACAGAAAATTTGTTTTGTTTCAAATTCAATCCGTCCAAATTTTGTCGCTAACAAGCCTTAAGAGGACGACCTTGTGGAAAAGCTCTTGTGATTGCCGATTCGTAGAATTTGACAAGAACGAAATTTCGGAAAGAATAAATAGGTGAACGCAAACATTGGTGTCCTTCCTTTTTTTATCTTTAAACAATAACGTACATCTAATTCATAACACTCACCGGTATCGCGAATTCCGTTAAAATTTTGCAAAGTGTTCAGTCGTGCAACGAACACCAAATTCCGTTTCTTCTCGTCCTCGCCGATGGCAAGGAGAACTACTTTACGAACGACATCTTGATTCTGCCGCAGCAGCGTGAACTCCTCGAACCGATAACCGTGACTACTTTGTACCAGCTGGAGTGTAGCTACCGTTCGTCCATGAAAACATCTTTAAAGAATCCGATGACTGGGTGGAAAACTTTTGCCTGCAAATGAAGAACACTCTCCAATGATTTCATGAATAGAAAAACTGTGTCGCCTTCGCCGAAGTAATGCCCATAATTTTGTTCACAATCGTTTCGTACCGGGACGCCTCAACTGAGCTCATCGTTTCGTTCTGATTTTATGTATAGTTCTTAAGAATATTCTTGATCATATTCAGCGTTTAGGCCAAATGGTTTGAGAAAAAGTAAACCGGTAGAATTGACAATTCATTATTTTTATTTATTTATTTATTTATTTATTTCGTCAATCGATCGTAGACTACATATTTACACTTAATTCTATCTTCTTAAAGATCGTCTAGAAACAAAATACTGTCTTAGGTTACTACGTGACATTGTTAGGTCAATTGATTCACAATGCAGATTATACAGAGACGTCATTCGGTTAATTGGTCCGAATTTCGCATAGTTTGTCCGATTGATATTTAACGCAAATAAGTTCCGATTCCTTAAATGCCGCGAGGGGGTGTAGAAATTTAGACTACATAATAAGTTAGGGGAGGAAATGCGATGTGATACAATATCGTTTACAAAAGAGATCATGGCAAATTCCCTTCGTTCTTTTAGAGTTTGAATATCAATAAGCATATACCGTGCTTCATAAGACGGAAGTGGAAATGTTGTCCAGCCTAATTTACGGAGAGCATACAAAAGAAATTGTTTTTGGACTGATTCTAATCGTTCTTCATGTGTTTTCATAAAAGGAGACCATATGACACTACAATACTCTAGAATAGACCTGACATATGCAACGTACAATGTTTTGATCGTATATGGGTCATGAAAGTTTTGACCAAAGCGTTTAATAAAACCTAGCATATTGGTTGCTTTATGGATAATTGTGTTGTAATGGTCGATAAAATTAAGCTTAGAATCTACAATAACACCTAAGTCTCTGACTCTCTCGCATTTTTCTACAATTTCAGTTCCTAAAGAAACAGTAATTTGTGGTGTATATCGTTTTCTACTGAGAGTAATTAAGTTACATTTCTTAACGTTTATTTCTAGTAAGCTTTTTTTGTACCATATATCAAATAGTAATATTTCGTTTATATAAGTTACATTATCTTGGTCATTCTTAATTTCCATAAATATTTTCATGTCGTCTGCATAGATGAGAATTCTGACCTGCTTAAGAATGTAAGAAATATCATTGACAAACAAAATAAAAAGCAAAGGGCCTAGATGCGAGCCTTGGGGAACTCCAGATAATACATGAACAGGGTGTGACTTTTTACCATTAAAATTGACTACTTGTTGCCGATTTATTAAATACGATTGTATCCATTTAAGAAATGTATCCTCAAATCCTATTTTCCCTAACTTGTAGAGTAACAGTGGAATGTCAATACGGTCAAAGGCCTTGCTAAAATCAGTGTACAGCGCTTCGACATGGTTGCCGTTGTCCATTGCGTTTAATGAATAATTTACGAATTCTAACAAGTTTGTGGAAGTTGAGCGTCCTTTGAAAAATCCATGCTGCGAATTTGTTATAACATTTTGTACTTGGCTGAACAGTTTTCTATTGACGATAGCTTCAAAGAGCTTTGGGATGCTAGACATAATAGCAATTCCACGGTAATTGCGAATATCGGATTTTTTTCCTGACTTATATATGGGTATTAGGTATGAGTTTTTCCAAATTTTAGGGAACTGACCTGAATCAAGTGACAAATGAAGAGCCAAAATAAAGGCGAAGTTAGTTCAAATGCAAGATTTTTCATAAATGCTGGAGGGATTCCATCAGGTCCCGCACCTTTCGCAGCATCAAGATTTTTCAAACCAGCAAGAATGTCTTGAACATCTACCTGACTAACTCTAATGTCATTTGAGGATGCAGGAAAGAATGAAAAATCATCTGAAAATGTCGTGTAAATTTCTTGGAAAAACTTTCCAAACATGTCACAAATCTCACCAGGGTCTCCAGCGCTTTTGTCATATCAAGATGCATTTTTGAAGGAAAGTTGTTTGATTTTAATTTTGTTCTGACATACTTGAAAAACTGTTTAGGACATGATTTGATTTCACTCTCTGTTCTGAAATTATACTCTTCCAATTCGGAATTGATTGCTGAATTAAGCTGATCACAGATATTCAGATAATTTTGCAGATTGACATTAGAGTTGCTTTTCTTGTAAATTTTGTGGGCCTTTTGCTTCTGATTTTTCAAATTAATAATATTCCGGTTGAACCATATGGGATATTTGGAGTTATATCTGCGTCTTTTTCTTTTAAGAGGTACGTTTTCATTAATTATTTCAAATAAAAACCTGTAGAAGACATCAACAGCGCTTTCGATGTGTACTTCATTTCGTATGATTGATTGCCAGTTGATTGAATTTAGCTTAATTTTTATGTTCTCGTAATTAGCTTTGTTGTATTCAAAGATTTCCTCATAATCATAGTCGTTGGGCCGTGGGTTGTAATGAACAAATAAAGAATATTCAATTGCAGTATGAAATTGTTCGTTTTTCCATAAGGGCGTCAGGCATTCATTAACACAAAAATCCTCATGAATGTTTGTCAGCAAAAAATCTAAATAACAATTTTGCTGATTTTTCACATGATTAATTTGATTCAAACCAAGGCTGGCAATTTTGTCAAAAATTAACTGTAATGTCACATTGTCCCCAATGACTGGAAGAAGAATACCTTCATTTTCAACATCAAAAATGAAGTCCGCATTGCGTTGATTGAAGTCGCCGTATACGTGAACTTTAATCTCAGGGGAAAGATCTGAGAGGATTTCTTCAGCATTTTGAAAAAATGCTTCGTATGAGTTTTTGTTAGCATGATCAGGTGGGAAATACACAGATACAAACACATGAATTTCACCAGCTATTTGCGCTTTAACCCAGACATGTTCAAACTCCTTAAATTTGGTAGAGGGAACTAGTTCAGCATTAAATTTAGATGAAATCGCTATGAGGACACCACCTCCAGACCTCCTTTGTGCCATTTGATGGTTACGGTCGTCTCTGAATACGCAAAAATCATTCCCAAACATTTCTTCACTTTTAATGCTCTCATTCCAACTAGTTTCTGTACCCAATATGATAGAAAAAGATGAACTCATTAAATTTTTGTAAATTGTTTTCATCTTGGATGAGCTTTGCATACGATTAAAGTTCGGGATGATAACATTCTACAGTCGGTGCTCTTTCCTTGCACTCGCCAAACATTTCGAAACCGTTGATCGCGAAACCTGGACCTCAATAACAAACGTCGAGTTTCAAAATTTTCCTTTTGCTATGTCTTACAAAACAAATTGTCATCCTCATTTTGAAACCAATGGGTTTTTTCTGTACTAGTCATTATTCGCACTCGACCAACATAACTTAAGCTGAGCCGGTAAATATAAAATATTAATCCAACCCAGTGGCATTCATTGTGACATTCTCTGTGACATTTCCAACAGCAACGTAAACAACGATCGGTTATTGCAGTGAATGTGTTGGAGTGTACCTACAACAAAAATCACAGCCTACGTGGTTTACATGATAGTTGCGACTGTTCATTCCAAGCACTCCGAATCCCTAATTCAATCAGGATATTCAATCAGTAGCTGTCCCCATTTATGTTTGCGGGAAAACATCCATTCTATGCGCTAACTGCCATTTTAATTGCCAAGCTCTTTTTTGGATCAAAACCAACTCTGCCTAAATTACAGCCACCGCAGTCGATGCATGTAAATATTCATTCATATATCAGACGGAATTGGCATGCGAGTAGCGTGGTTTTCTTAATTGATTCCATCTCGGTGTGCATGCATATTTCGAAAAGCATGTTTCAGTTTACCCAATTTATTGGTCGATGCACTGCTAAATCATGTTTCTCATTTTTCCATTGCTAGAACAAATTGTGAAATGGGCAGCCCAACCACAAACTTCCTCGTTCGAATTTCATGTTCGAATCAATTGGATTGCATCTTCCACCATCAACATCGGTCAGACAGCGAGCGCGCGATGGCTACATCAGTCGATCAGCTGACTTATTAACCACCGAGACGGGCGGCCCATTCATTTGCAAAGGAAATAGCAGTTGCAGCACATGGCTCTATGAAACAACGATGACGGCGGGCGGGCGGTTGCACGGTGAGATTTTTTTTTAAATTTAAACAGGTGAACCACTCATGTGTGTGTGTGTGTCTGTGTGTGAGAGTGGAAGGCGATCTAGTAGACCGATTGGTGAACCAAAACTCAATTGCAAATTGATAGTTGCGATGAATAGGGGAGGGGTTGATGATATAGTTCATCAACCACGGCGAGGACGACGATGGGGAAGGGGAATGGATCGAAGTCGAAGACCAATCCATCTATGAACGAATCAGTTTCAAATTAGTGCTGATCGTAGACGGTTCGTTTCGGTTCACTACAGCTGAGACGGTTAAAGAACTTCTTGCTGTTTGCATTTCGGTGAGTTTCCAAGCAAAAGTTGTTCATCTTCGCAGAAGCGCCTCAAAAGTCGGATCGACTTTGATGATGTGTTGAAGCAGTGTGGGTGTCAGTCGAGAGTGATGATGATGATAAATAATCCATTACACGTGGGAATGTTAAGACTAACCGTCCTCTTCATGAGGACTGCAGCAGTGCACCAGGACGGGCAATGAAAAATTGATGCTTGTCATACTTGGTTTACGGTTTTAGTTTTATGTCATGACCTGACGGCGATGCTGCTTGTGTTGCTGCCATCGAACCCAGTTAGTACCATAATTTTTTTTTTGGGGGGTGTTACTTAAGTTGCTTGAAGGAAGATATTGGGACCAGGTTCAATTTATAGTGCTACTTGAAGGGAATTAATGGGGCTTCCAATCCCCACTTCTCGCATTTCGTGTTTTTTTTCGTTGTGGTTCTGGCGGTGATCACAGGTGAAATGAGCTGGAAAGTTGTGCAATTAATTTCTTTCTCGGTGTTGTGATTGTTCGCTAATTGTCCTCTTTGAAGGTGTTTTTTTTCGGACCGTGTTTGGATATCTTTCAATTTTTGTACAGCATTTAATGATTAATTTACCGACTGCCAATTGCCGTTTTGTGGATTACAAGTGGAATTTTCGCGCAAGCCAGAAGCCAGTAGAAGGTCGTAAATTATTATAACGGGGGGAGTTTTCAAAGTACTTTAAATAGCATCACATAAATTTGAGCGTGAAATATTGAAGCACACTTCTTGCGGTTTATGAAGTGGGGTGCTCTTGTTTCGATGGCCTTCGCACTGATGAACGAGATATGCGAGAGGGTATCAAACGGCAGATCGTTACGAAATTTGTCTCGACGGTGGTGCGGTTGTTTGTCGAGGTGGTGAAATTCTTTCCGAAGTTAATTAGCTTTCTTGGAAATATGCTGATGAGTGTCAAACGTTGTGGTACCTATGGTGACTTAAGGGAGCCATTGATGTTGTTTCAATGGACCACTTAGTGGAGCAGTATTTTCGAACCAGCTGTTTTAGACATTGGATCGAACAATGCAATCAAATATGGGGTAACTTTTTTCGGGGTTCCTATTCAAAAAAAATATCTTTAATAATATAGACAAATCTCGGAGTTACAGTTGTTGAAAAAAAAACAATATGACTGATTGAGTCTTTTGTTTCAAAAATCGCGGTTGCTTCACTGTTTGTTTCTTTAGAAACAGATCCCTTTATTTCTTCATCAAGCATCGGTCATTGTTTGGCGTTAATTTTGCGCAATTCAGTGCAGCGGTTGCTATGGAAAACACACAGGTCCTCGAATCCAATGTTTATAATATTTCACAATTGTTAATGCTTGGATATCTTAAAATGAGTTAAAACAATATCTATTGTGCCCATTATTTTAGTGTGCCTCCAAGCGATACGATGAGCTCTGATGCTCTGATCGTGATGCCAATAGGTGCCCATCTGTGCCACGGTAGTTTGACAGTTAAATCGTTGTTTTGGCTTCTCAAAATTTTTGCAGACTATTGGGTCTCGGTTAAGGTTTTTGTTTGTGTGGAAAACAAGTTTTCGATACTCTTTTGTTAAGACAGCAACTTTCAGTGATGAATGGACAAAGAATGGAGCTCAAAAAGCTAATCGCTGGAAATAAGTGTATATTTCCCGGTTGGATTTCCCAGCTTACTCAAGGCTTACACAAATATGTTTAACATGTTCACTGTAACAAACCAAAATGTCTCAATATTTCACATTAATTTGAAAACTGTACATTTTAGAAGTTTGGTTTTCTTACAAAGGTTCCTTGATGACTTCCTCAGAATGGTTTTCCAAGTTTGTTGAATCTTGAAAGCAGAGCAGGTCAGGGTGGACTTCGTTATATGTTGTATCATCTGTTATACTATAAAGTTGTTAATTGTAACTGTTTAATGTAATGTGTATAATCTTCTTCAATCCTTTCTTCTTACATGGTCACCCGAATCATTTTAAATGTCTCTGGACCACTCAATGGATAATAATAGGTGATATCTGAGTCGTTGTATGAGGTACTAGTAGTAGTCTCTAAAAATGTTCCTCTTCTCAATCAAAATTGCTGTTTCTCGTTTCTACGAAGTCGCACTGTAAGGTTCAACTAATGGACGATGCTTCGGAATCTCGTAAGGCAGGTTTATGAATGGATTTTGTTATACAAAACGTTGTTTTTGAATGCCTTAAGACTTTCCTGATTACAAGTGTTGACATATAGTGGTGGGCAAGTCACTGGATCCATAACTTCAAGGTTTAAACACAGGCCTCTCTATATATTTTTAATCAGCATCATTATATTTCATTGGGCAAATTTATGAAATTTTAACTGAATTCTTATGGCAAAGAATAAGGATCAACTTGAAGCCGTCTTCAAACAATCCGTAAGCACTGCTTAAAGAATCGGTCGATGGGAAACAAACTATCTCTTACTATAATTATTATGTTTTGTATTCTCCGTGCATGGAGTAACGATTATGATGTAGAAGGAGATGTTCGCTCATCACCATGCGGCACCAAGAGTGGACAGTAAAAAATAAAAACTTGAGTGATCTCAGACGTTGGGAATAAAAACAAACCCAAAAAAGGAGAGGTTTCCTCTCCCATGTACGCATCAAAACAGAGTGCATACGAACAACCGCTAGAAACTATCACAAGCTTTCAGTGAAACATGAGCGCGATCCAACACGTTACTTTTGCCTGTTGAGGTGGCGGATTCATCCGTGCCTCGACCTACCCCGCAGTGGGATGTTAGGCAAAGGTAACGTCCTTGGTTCCAGTACTACTTTATCCATGCCCTTTCGCTCAATTCTCAATTCTATTCGATTTCCAATCTACCGAACACTGACGGAACTTTCAACACTTTCTCTTCATATCTTTCATTCTAGCAAACATTACTGTCCACTCTTGGTGCCTCATAGTGATGAGCGAACATCTCTTTCTAAGCTATCTCTTGTGAACACGGAAAATAACTCTGCATTTCACAACTAAATCACCCTAGAACTAGAAGCCATTCTCAAACACGATCCATTCTCGTTTTAGTCTTTCGTCAAGAGCATAAAGCTTGATCAGGGAACTCCGCTGGATATGCATTATCGTGACCTAAAGGCTAACCATCTTTGTGACTCCACCAATTTAATTGAAGAATACTCCAGTTGCGTCTATAGTTATGTGTGGATAGCTGCAGAATGTACGCCTAAAAACGCCTGATTCCTCGAGCGTCGTCCATCTTCCTCACCTTGAAGAATCCACTAATGATGTTCTTACGACACTTTCAACTGTAGAAATGTCATAAGGTGCATGACCAGATCGCCTACCTCCGGCGTTCTTTGAACAGTGCGCATCTTCACATTTTATCGACTACTAGCTGAACCTGGTGCGAGCGCTGCTACGCTTGCAACTAAATTAATGAGAAATTTATAGAACTGCCATGTTATGGTTGTTTTTCGGAATGAGTTTATTTTTCTTGACTAAGCAGGGGTTAAACTTCTATCAGAACATTATTCTTACCCGAGAAATACACGTTTTATGTTTAAGTAACCGGGATAATTCTCATGTTTTGTTAAAATGTGTGTTTCAGTGGTATGGGAGCCCTCCCTTCCAGAGGGGAAAGGGGTCCCAAACCACCATACAATCATTGCCTTCAAAACCGCCCAGAAGCCAAATTTTATTCCATTTGGTTGATTAGTTCTCGAGTTATGCAGAAATGTGTGTTTCAATTGAATGAGAGCTCCCCCTCCCCTTCCTTCCAGAGGAAGGAGGAGTCTCAAACAATCATTAAAACCTTTCCAATCCCCAAACACCCCTGCATACTAATTTGATAGTTTCCGAGTCTATAAGGGACAGACAGACAAACAGATAGACAGACAGTAGTTACCTAGTTATGAAGAAATTTGTTTTTAGTTTGTATGATCCCCCCCCTCCCCCTCTTCAAGGGAGGGGCCAAATTTCTCGCCTTCAAAAACCTCTACCTCCCAAATTTGATTCCATTTGCTTGATTAGTTCTCGATTTATGCAGAAATTTGTGTTTCATTTGTATGGGAGCCCCCCTTTCAAATAAGGAAGTAGTCTTTTACTATAAAGGGTGTCCACGATGAAATTGCCACACACAAAATTGATTCGCAAAATTCGAGTTTTAATCCGATTGCCATCAAATTTTCAGGAATTGAGAAATAACTATTAAACTTCATTTTACCATTTTACTCGTATTTTATTTACAGTCCATACGCAAATGCCCGCACCTTGGCCTTAACCCCGGCCATAAGATTCTGCACAACCTGTGAATCAACCGTTTTTGCATGTAAACCCATACTTTCTTCAGTTCCTCGACTGTCTTCACTACCTTAGGTCGTTTAAGAAGGTGCTGCTTCATAATCGCCCAGTACTTCTCGATGGGGCGGAGCTCCAGAGTGTTGG
Organism: Aedes japonicus; assembly: GCA_034211315.2. NCBI lineage: Eukaryota > Metazoa > Arthropoda > Insecta > Diptera > Culicidae > Aedes > Aedes japonicus. The sequence goes on along the minus strand of JASCZW010002074.1, from coordinate 87,872 downwards.
GAGGGTTGAACATTTTCGGCACGAAATTGACCTTATTGTCCGCATACCACTTCAGCACGTCCTTGAGGTAGTGGCAGTGAGGCCAAATCCAGCCAGAAGATTGTTGGGACGTTGTGGGCCTTCAGGAGAGGAAGCAGCCGCTTCTGGAGGCACTCTTTTATGTACACCTGTCCGTTCATGTGTCCTGGGTCACGAAATGTGCACTCCGCTTCCCGCACGTGCAGATGGCTTGCCAAACCAGGAATTTCTTCGCAAATTTGGACATCTTCTGAGTGCGGACATGCTCCGGAACGCTGAACTTATCCTTGGCCGTGAAAAACAGGTTTCCAGGGATCTGTTTGAAGTCGGCCTTCACATATGTTTCGTCGTCCATGATGCAGCATTCAACTTTCGTCAGCATGTTGAGGTACAACTTCCTGGCACGGGTTTTGGCGGACTTGTTCTGCTTCTCGTCGCGATTAGGGACTTTTTGTACCTTGAACGTTCGAAGCCCACCCTTAGTTTTGGCCTTCTGGACAAAAAAATCGGCTTAGGTGCAGCTTCTTAGCCACATCCCGAACAGAGGCGTTCGGATTTTGGTTGAAGGCCCCAACTACGCGGTTGTGATTTTTGGTGTTGTACGGAATACTTTTTCCTTCACTTCTGGGCTTCCGATCGGTGGTCAACCGTTCCTCGAACCGCTTAATCACTCGCGACACCGTGGAATTCGCGATTCCCAACGTTTTAGCGATGGAACGATGCGAGAGATCCTTGTTCTCGTGATGAATGCGCAAGATTTTATCACGCACGAGCTGTATTTTCGACTCCATTTCCGCGAGTTTTGATCACAGGACTTTAAAACTTGCAGGATGTAAATAATGCACTATGAACTAAATCCACCCAAATTTTCATTAAATTCTACCCAACGGTTAAAAAGTTAGAGCAATTTCATAGTGTGGCAATTTCATCGTGGACACCCTTTAGTAAAGACCTTCTCCGGCCCCAAAAACCCCTGCATTGGGAGTGTTACCGGTGTTCAATGTAACGTTTACCTTTATCCTGCCCATCTTCTCCAATGGATCTTTTGGCATAATGAGCCAGGTTCGCCCAAAAGGTCACATTCTTCTTCGAGTGAAACTTTTTAGAAAGAGGCAACTTACGGCAGCCACTTCGTACTGTATATCTTCTTGTTCACCGCAAGCCACGATGGAAAGAGAAGTGACATGGACATTCTGTTCTCACCGATCCGTCAGCCACAGAAAGGCCTTCTTTGGGAATTGAGAATGGAAGATATATTTGAAGCCAAGCGACAAGTAGGCCTCGTCATCCATTATGAACACGACGTCGCGCTTTGCCGAAAAGATCTATTTCACCAGCACCTTCAGCCGCTCCATTTGGGTGATTGATAATGCTGCCATTTTTTTCTTCGGTACCCAACAGGGTGGCTACGATCGGTGATACACAAGTGGATTCACCAACTGATGGCAGGATAATCACATGCAGAATAGCTAAAATCAAAACATTTGTTTAATGCATTCGTTAATTGCTAAACAACAAGAAGGACAGCAAGAACATGTGTAAATTTGAAAAGGCCAAGAGTCCTTAAAATATGAAAGATTCTCCAGAAACTAGATATGAGAATAAAAGTTAGTATTTTCCGTTTCATTCCAACTACCTTTGCTTACCTTGGCAGATACGCGTATTTGGTCTACAATGTGCAGAGTTCTTCAGTGTGTCTCAGTACTAATAACTTCAAAGAGCAAAGTTCGAGTGAGTAATTCTTTCTTCACATGTCTCGTTAAAGTGGCCACCATACAGCTCATATTCACCTCATGACTCATTCTGCAGTAACCTTGCAGACAGTTGAAAAAGTAAATGAAATATGTTTCGAAAACCAACGCGTTTTCTTGAGAGTATAATAGTACGTTCACGCTACAGCTTATGACTACGTGATGTAGAGCATCTTGATAACGTATGACATGTACATTATTTCCAGTGAACCACGTAGATGTACAGTACGTCACATCAAGACACTGCATATCAGCCGCACTATAAGCGGTAGTGTGACCGTACTATAGTTAACTTGGCTTTTGCGAAACCATTTTCGGGCCCTGCTTTCAAATAAAACGTTCCTCACTCATATTCTTTATGTAATTTTGTCAAATCCTGAATACATGTTGCATACAGACGTTTCAATGTTCGCTACAGCACACTTTCAGCAAACTATCTGGCATCCCTGGCGCTTCCACAAAGCGCGTTAACTTCGTTCGGTGCCGGACCTGGGAGGGAGGAGCAGACGTACATGGCATGTGCAGGCGTCTTAGTAGAACTAGATTCGTGCTGTCGCCAAACTGGCGCGTGAAGCCAAGAGAATAAAATTCTGCTCGGTCTGGGCAACTTCAGTAGTTCCACAGCCAGGCTAAATCGGTAAGCATTCGATGCTACGACCATACTATGCATTAGTATGATTGTGGCATGTTCAATTCACACACCTATCGTTCTCAGGGAGTCGCGAAATTTTCCTTAACGAAAAATTCCTGGACCAGGACCGGGAATCGAAACCTCCAAAAGCATGGTGTTGCTTTGCAGCTGTGCTTTTTTTTACCGACTGAGCTCAACGAAAACACGATGAAAAGTATTGATATTGTTTATAAAATATTTCTCTTGCTTGGAAATACTCGGAACCAATTTATTTACAGTTTTTCTCTGCTGAAAGATATGTTTTTCGCAAACTTCGCTGACTCAATTTCTTATTATACCTAGAGACATGTGCAGTCTTGTACCCAAGTTATAACCATACGAGGAAGAAAGTCTGCAAATTTTCTCAGTAGAGTCTTGTTAAATTTACTGATTACTTGATATCTTGTAAAAATAACCTTGATAGTTTCGATCCTGAAAATAAATTTTTAACTATAAATTTCAATGAAACGAAAGAGTTGTATAATGAAAACTACACGCGAAGAAAACTATCATCAAAGCAAATATACACATAGGTTTTTTTTTGCACAGGGGATACGTTCCACTTTTAGTATGGAACCGTGTAAAAAAGACTAAATAGAGTTGATAAATTCACATGTTAAACATTTTATATTGCTTCGATTTTGTTTTGCATGTGTACCTTTCTATGCAATGGTCAAATACAGTTTTAAATTTTGAGTATTTACACCAAAAATTGTGAATTTTTTGAAAAACTGCCATATGATTACTTTTGGCCCAAAACGTAAAATTTGAATTAGGTCGATCAGTTGTTCCGTTCTGGAGTTATCGCCGAAAACAACCAGTGCAAAAAAAAACCGTGCAAAAAAAAACCTTAGTGTATTTAGGACAATTTAAATGTTAACTTTTGTTTGTTTCGGCCTTAAATATATGTTATATATGTTTCAAAAGCATTCTTGGTAAAATTAGCTTAACGTCAATGTTTGTTTGAAAGTTATTCGTATTAAAACTATATGTGAATATTTTTGTACTGACTATTTCAAAAATGAAAATATATATGTTTATTTCAATCATCACCCTACATTTTTCATAAATCAGTCGGGCAGTAATATTTTCGTTTTCAAAAGCATTTATTCAGTTTTAATAACATATTGAGAAAAATCCAATTGGATTTGTTCAACACTGAGACATTGTCGCAATTTTGTAATATCATTGCCACCAGCGGTTCCTGCTAATATTGGCTTCGTTGGGAATTTTCATTTAATGCAGGAAAATGGGATCTACATGTATCCTATTGTGCAAAAATCTTACTGCCTGTTCATGTTTTCCGTACAATTATGCGTGAAAACGACACGAGATAGATTATGTAAACACACACTAATGCATTATGTAATAAAACGAGTGAGAGCAAGACGTACTTCCACTTGTGCCACTTTTAAAAGTGCCCATTACTCAAAAAATGACAATAGTTTGAACATTTTATATATTTGGAATACGTTATAAGGGAAGGTCCATTAATTATGTCACGCAGTAAGGGGGGAGGGGGGGTTTGAGAAAACGTGACGATCCATACAAAAAAAATTGGAGGTCCATACAAAAAACGTGACAAGGGGGGGAGGGGGGGTTTAAAAAGGTCAATTTTTGCGTGACGTAATTAATGGACGTTCCCTAATACGTAAGCAGCTTGAATGAATTTCCCTTTCTCTAGATCCAGTGTTGTTCTGATTTCTTAATTCCGATTTAGTTCCTTCCTTACTCACGGGTTTCGATTTTTCTTCGAGCTCTTCGTCAAAAGAAGCTGATCCGCTACCGACGGCTTCTTGATGCGCATCAAAATCCTCTTCATCTACTTCGTCTTCAGATGGCATTCATTCGGGCCCCACTGCAACAATTTTCGCGTAGTTGAGACCTTGAAGCGCCCGTGAAGAGTAGCAAGAATGCGATTTATAGAAATCCAAAATTTTATGGCAACAAAAATGCATCAATTGAGTGGAACGGCATTTTTATCTTATTTTATGGTTTCAGTTGAAATCCGAATTTATCGCCTAGCGATTTCATTCTCGTTCTGTACGTTATACCTAATGTCAGCAGTAGTGCGCTGTATGGCGCATATGATATGCCATACAGTGCGCACTACTTCCGACATTAGGTATAACGTACAGAACAAGAGAAAAATTGATTGTCGCTGGTTGATAAATTCCTCGTGTCCTCCCTTATCTCCGTTGGTAAAGGCACGGCTACGAAGCAACACCATGCTCGAGGTGACTGGGTTCGATTCCCGGTCTGGTCTAGAAATTTTTCGTTAAGGAAAATTTCTCGTATCAAAAGGCCTGGGGTATGATTGTACTTGCCACACAAATCATACTAGTGCAAAATATTATCAGGCATCGAAAGCATCTCAAGTAATAACTGTGGAAGTGCATTCAGAACACTAAGGTTGAGGGCAGCAATAGCGTTATTTGCGAAAGCAATAAGCTTGAAACACTAAGAAAGAAGAAGATAGACGATAAATGATGGCTTTCTAACCTGAAACCATAATAGTACGTTCAAACTACGCTCTATATTACGTGATATAGAGTATCTTGATATCAAGTTGAACCTTACCGAGTCCCTAAGTTACAATGATAGATTCTCTTGTAGACTTTTCTTTCGTTAATAGTTTGTATATTAAACGATTTTCTGATACGTTTGACATATGAAATCCTTAATTACACTTTATTTTAACGTACTGTGTGTTGAAAATACTTGAACATGTTTTTACATAACCGCAAGAACGCAAAGAATGTTACATAGAACTAATGTATTGTTCTGCTTGATATAAAATGTTCTGTACATTATTTCAAGTGAAAACTAGAATTATAGATGCTGATATCAAGATAGTCTATATCACCTAATATAATTTGTAGTGTAAACGAGGTATTAAACTTATTTGCTTGGTTATCTTAACGAAAACAAGCCTCTTCTAAATAAACCTACAGAACGATATCGTCAAAGCAGAACCTGTGCACTGTCATGACATGTGAAATACCTGCAACATTTTCAAGCTGACGCTACAGATTCGCAAGCTTGGTTTAGTTTCGGTTGCCTCAGAACCCAGCCGACAGAATTCTATCGATTTGGATGTTGTAATATCATCAGTGGAAAAACGCAAAAAACGTAATCCCGGATAGTTCCTACATAACATATCTTGTTGAACAACTTTGAAACGCACGCGACAGCCAGCAACCAATTGCAAAAAGCGAAACATTTCTAACAGCACATGTGGCACATAAACATCGAAGATACGCCAAACAAAAACTACTGCTTTATGCAACAGTTTTCTTGATTATGTTAGTGTTTTGAAATTTATTCATATCTAATATCGAGACTCATTCAATACATTTTATGTGTAGTATTTGTTTCTCCCTACCAACTTCCGACCAGCAAATCTCGAGTGATTTTTGAAACAGAGGCAGCTGATTTTGTAAACAAAGAGGGGAAGTAAGATTCAAGCATTAAATTCTTGAAACCATTATAAATTTCATCCAAACACCACCAACGCAAGGAATAATATATCGCTAACATGATATCATGATGGTGATGCTAGTTTCCGTAAGGCTGCTGAGATTTTTTTTTAATTTACGTTTGAATCCAACTTCGCCTCTTTGTTTACAAAAAATAGATACGTCTGTTTGAAAAAGAACTTGAGATATGGCCGTTTTCTACTTTGCGCTGGTTTCATTTTGTTTTGCTCTCCACATCAGGGATACCAGATATACAGACATGTCCGTAATCATACAGACATTTGATCATGCATACAAACCTCATACAGATTACAGACATTATACAGATATTTCGAAAAAGTTACAGATTTTTACGTATTGATATCCATCAATATAATGAAAATTATTCTGAAACTGTTTCCATATAAAATTGGCATGTTTGGATTGTATCTCGGATTTTCCTAGAACTTGTGTTGAACCTCCTTCAATATCCAAGCATACCTTAAATTAAGCCATCATTTTTAATATTTTGAAAAAAAAAAAAGCGAACAGTATTTGGAGCATCGCCATATAGATAGCGGACTGATGATTGAGAAGTAATTCAGTTACGAAAAGAAAATTGTTTGTAAAACTCTATTCAGTACATTCGTTTTAAAAATGCCAATGGATTAGTATTGCTGAAGATGGTCAAATATTGTCATATTTTATTTTTCAACGCCGTCTAAGTTCTATATGATCCAATCATAGATAGTTAATGTTTCGAAAGGCCTTTTAAAAAAAATGCTTAGTACTTGGAAGTTTTAAAGCTACTGGTGTTTGATATATGTGCTACAATGAACTTGAAAAAAACGATAATTCAAGCGGGACTGTAAAAAACTGTTGAGCTTTATTATTTTTTGAAACATAAATTAACATACATATTCGAACAGAATAGAATATTTTCGAATATCACTGTAAATGAACTTTAAGAAAATCCATCAAATCGATGAACTTTGAAATCAAGTGTTTTGTCATTTTAATCAAAGTGCATGTTAAACTACTTAGGTGGTAAAAAAATATTACTGTGTACTTCATGTAAGCTGTCAATAATGTTATTAATTTTAGGCTGCATCGAAATTTAAATTTATGTTAAATACCCAGACTTTTTTTAAAGTTCATTAGACGTTCAGGGAAGAATTCATGGAATGCTCCTTTAAATAAACCCTTCATACAAAGGAAACCAATCGAAATTTGCTGATTTATCAATAAATTTGCAAAACTTTTTTTTAAACTTTTTAATACTTTATTGGTGTTGAGAAGACTACAAAGAAAGTTTTTATAATACAAAACTAAATTCCAATCTATTTATCCTACTGGAAAATCCAATAGAAATCCAGGAAAATTTTCAGAAAATCAAGAAGTTGAGATTTCGTTTTGAATGTAATGAATCCAATATTATTTTCAAAGAATTTTTGATGATTATGACTAACTTGAAAAATTTAATAGTTTAAAAAAAACTTCTGTTAAAATTTCAAAAGATCCTCGGAATTTATCAGAAGTTCAAAAATGTTTCAAAGTGCCAATTTTTGACTAAGAAAAGATCAATATTTATAAGCATTAAATATTTGCTGATATTCAAAGACTATTTTCTTGTGAATCTGGACTTTCAATAGTACCATATGCTTTCCAACCTCTGCACTATGGTCCGAATGGACAAATTTCGCGACAAAAATCGATACCTCGGAAACCATTATCTTTAGACATATGGTGTCTTCAGGAGATTTGATTTTTTAAATAAGATCTATCTTTTGATTTGGCTTGTGACAAGGGTGGTCCTTTTATGTTCTTAATAAAAATTTCAACTTTTTATTTTTATGGTTTAGAGGATTTTTCGCTTCAACAGAATTGTAGATATTCTAATTTAATGAAACTTTGGTGAAAAAAATTCAATTCTATCTCATCTACGTATCGTTTTATAACAGTTTTTCTAACGTTCCTTAGGGTGGGACTTGAAAAAACAGTTTTTTTGCTGTAACTTCTTTATTTCAATTTAAATTTGCAAACTCCGCATAGATGACTTTTAGGATATAGAATGACGCACATTTTGAAGATACAAGGTAGTTGCTAGTTATTGTATTAGAAAAGTTGTAGGGGTTGATGTGTAAAAAATATACGTTTTTGGAAGATATCTTATCCCTTTGTTATCGAATATTTGCAAACACAGAGTCCGTTAACTGAAAGTACAAACTGCTATCTACAAGATCTATGCAAAATTGTTTGTTCAGCCGCCTGTTTGAATGATTGATAGGACTGTCATTTTTTCTGTACACAAAAGAGTTGCTATGATTGGCGATACACAGGTTAATTCAGTGGATTCACTATCTGGTGACAGGGTAATCGCATACAGAATCGCTGAAATCAGTCTTTTTTTATTTGTAAATTTGAAAACCCATAACTTCTTAAAAAACAAGACTCTAGAAACTTAAGCATTAGAAAGTAGGAGTTAACCTTATTTTTGCGAAATAACCATTCTTCACCTTGGTCTAAAATATTCTCTTCGCCCATATTCTTTACCCAGACATATACAAACATTTTTCAATGTTTCTTATAGACATTTCGAAAAACTGTCTGGCATCCCTGCTCCACACTCTGACAATATTCAAAATTCCTTGCAATGAGGCGACTCTATATCGGCTTCAAACTGCTTATAATAATCAATTCACTCGCGAGAAGGTGGAAAAATACACTAATTAAATCATTCATGTCCAGGTTGCACCAGCACTAGTTAGATATAACTCTTCTTCCGGATACGGGGGCAAAGCAAAAATAATATTTAAAAAATAAACCGGTGAAATACTACCGACCATCACACATTTCGATTACATTCCCTTAGGTTCCACACAAAACTCGTGGAGATTTGATGATTTCACTGTTTGTTTAATCGTGAATTATTTTTTCATTATTTTTTTCGTGAAAACGACGCAGCAAAATCAAAACACGACAGTTTCAAAGTACGGATTGCTGCGATCTCCCTGTTCTAGTTGGTTGCATACTGGGCAAAAAAGATCGAAACTCTTCTTGGGCCTTTCGGTGGTTCTTTCTTGTCGATATCATAATCCAACAGCCCCGAGTTTGCACTAATCGTTCTCAACAGCTTCAAGTGCCACTTCCAATTCTTAGTTCCACTTCGACGCTATATTTGGTTCGTGTTTTCCATCAAGTATAACTTCTTTGAAACAACATGAATCGTGATGACATTTTTTGCACTGGAAGAAGAAACATTTCAAACCTTACTGCGGTCCAATTATTCTAGGAGCGCTGCAGTAAAATAGTCAGTGCGTCGAGATTTTAAATAACTCAAGTCTTGTATGATCAGGAAACCCAATTTTAATTCAATGAAAACTAATTTTGTCTGAAATCCACATTTTCCTACACTTTAAAAAGGATTACGTGTAACTGTGTTTGGATTGATAGTGATGAAAAATGAAAGAAATGGTTTCAATTTTTTAATAGGAAGCCGTCAGGTATAGTTCTATACACTGAAAGTTAATTTTAGTTTATAATACAAAATCGAAGGTAATACTCACAAATCCATTCGTTGTTTTCTGTAACGAAACTCATTTGTTCTTTTTATGAAGATACATTCGTTATTAATGTCATACGCGCAACTGTCAAAAGCACGAGGCTTTTGTTGACACAGAAAGCACATTCGTACTCTGGTGGTTGCATGAAAGACTGGCAGATCTACTTTATCGACTCAAAATGTAATTGACAAAAAAAAGCGCAACAACGTGGAGTTGTCCAGCGTTTCTTTAATGTTTCTGACATGGGATTCGAACCTGAATATTTTGAAAGTGCTGATTCTGAATCCGTGTTGAGAACATGTTTGATGATGGGCATGAAATTATAGCTCTCGAGAGCGCATTAATTTTTATTTTGTTTTAGATAAATTATTCCCGCCCATACCAGCATGAGTTCGGTATAAAAGAGAAATAGCGATTGGCTGGTCATCACGAAGTTCATTTCGTGCATTTTACAGAAAGGTGTTATGATAGCATTTCACCAGATAAAAAACGTTATGAATGTTTCATACAATATACAAGACATTTGTTCTATCAACAGAATCAATGTTTACGAAACGGGAGAAAGCTATTTACGAAAATAAATTTTCAGTGTAAATTGGATGAATTCTCGAACATTACAACATTATAATCTCATAAGATAAAGATACGTTTCCACTACGGCTAAACTACGGAAGCCCAAATCTCATCAACATACAGTCATGAAATACTTCTTGGTCAGTACGTTACAACGAACAGAGAGCAGTCATTTCATTACTGTAGGTTACGTGGGAGATTGAATTTGTGCTCTCGAAGTTCAACGCTGAGATTTTCTCGTAGCTTCGCCTTAAACTCGTACCTAAGAACCGTACCAAATCACTCCTTACTCCTTACTCCTCGGGGACACTCGTTTAAACATATCGCATGTTTCACTGCACTGTATCACTGGCTTGGTTAATTGCAGGTTGGAAATCCGGTTTTGGAGGTTTTCTTGCCGGTGATTGATTTTTCGAACGTTCTCAGCCGCATTGAAAGTAGATCGAACCGGCTCGCAAATTATATAACACTCGAGACACACACAAAAAAAAAACCATAGTCACTGTGTGACTCAGCAGCTACGCAAAACGAAAGTCCTCTCGTGGGGTGGTCCTTGAAAAGTTCTAAAAACCTGTTTGCTTTTTATCACTTACCTTCGACCCGACAACAATGGCTTGGGCACAGCCAGCGAGAGAAAAAAAAATCCGAAAGTAAACCACCAGCCTTGACAATCATCACGTGCTTTTCTTTTGCCTTGTGTATTTGCAGATCGAGACAGAGAGTAGCCGAAATGTTGAAGATTGCGTTCGTAGCCCTCGTCGGCCTGCTATGCGTGGCCCAGAGCGTCAAGGTCGACTACTACGGGTCCCTCTACCACCAGGACGAGTTGCATGCCCCGTACAAAAGCGCCAAGGAACCGAAACAGGACTTTAGCAAGATCCCCGGCGTTCCCGGAGTGGACTATCCGATTTACCACGAGGTCCCACACACGAGCTTCAGCTGTTCGCACGTTCCAGCCGTCCCGGGAATGTATGCCAACGTGGAAACCGGCTGCCAGGCTTACCACACCTGCCACGATGGTCGCGAAGGCGATCAGGGCGCTTCGTTCCTGTGCACCAACGGGACGCTCTTCAATCAGAAGGAATTTGCCTGCGACTGGTGGTACAACGTCAAGTGCGAGGAAGCCCCCGCCCTCTACCGCCTGAATGCCGATCCGGAGCACAATCCCTTCATCCCGAAGCATAAGCCGGAGGATGAACTGGCTCACGGAAAGTTTCTGATTCACGTCTAAACCCAGCGCCGGTCTGTTTTCGCTTTATCAAAGTTGGTTTTTTTTCTTCTTCTGTTGTTGCCCATTCGGAATTGTTAAGTTTTCCACAAAAGTTTCCGATTTCTTTCTTATACTTTTTTTTCGGCTTCGTCCGCTGACGATTGTTTTGTTTCGTTTGGGATTACCGATTTTCTTCGCAGCGTGCTGTTGTTCTTTCGGTTTCCGTTGTAAATATTTCGTTTTTATGCCATTATAATGATTTCGCGGCGGTCGTAGAATAATGAAGAAAAAAAAGAGGGAAGGAAAATATACGAGCCGAAAATGAGGAAAAATTTCAAATTAGGTCTTTTTATTTTCTTTCGAGGGATAGGAGTCGCGATGGGTGGGGTACGGGGGGATTCTCAATTTGGATGGGTACAAATAAAGGTAGGTGCCAACTTTGCTAAGCTCATTATGCAGTGAGAAAGTTCTGTTGTGATTATTGCTGTGGATGCATCCAGCTAGGAGTGTCAATGTTTTTCGATAACTTAGTTGTTTCAGGATTGACATTATTAGATTATGAATTTATTTGCCATGCTTTGGTAATTGTAGTTCTTAATATTTTGTGGAACAAGCTCTCAATTCTATGAAGCCTTTTAAAGTCTGGGTTTAAGACTTCTAATTGTATCTGTCAATCATGGCGTATTAATAAGGATTCAATTAGACTTTGGAAGCTTTTCTCCGGCACCATATTCTTCTTCATGGTCTTGGAACACACTTTGGGGAACAATATTTTGATGTGAATTTTGGAGCACTTAAACATTGCCTAAAATGTATCATAACAATTATTATACAATAGATCAATATTTAAACCGATTTACACATCTCACTAGCCATTATTTAGCCATTATTTAGTTTCAAATTAATAATCTTAACCTCAAAATAAATACGGAAGCTTCTTTTTTTGTTCCATTCACATCATTTACTGCACGTGCAGAAGTATAGCTAGGAAATTAGCAAGTAAAGTTTCTAGTGATGTTAACTAATTTTGCTCTTGACCTCTAGTAAGTTTAGCATAAAATTAGTCATATGTATTTATATATTTTCATCGCATCCAGAAGATCTAACTAGTATTTAACCCAGTAATGAGCTACGTATTCCTGAATAATAAACTTGAATGATTGTTTTGAATTTTAGGGGCAGTTCAAATGCAAATCAAAAGTAGAATAAGGTTGCTGTGCATAAGATTAAATAGGAAAGGAGACGGTAGAAGCCCTCGCCCCCTCCTAGCCAAGGCCCCCCTCGTCCCCTTATTTTTAAAAAAATATGTTGTATAAGAGCAATGTTCTATCAATCAGGTGTTTTGTTGAAGAATTATGTGTCTACCAAACCTACCCCCCTCCTTCCACATAAACTGCCCCCCGCCCCTCCTCACGTAAATATTTTATTACGTACAAATAAATCATTCAAACTAGTCGAAAGGATTGTTTTTGAATATGTTTCCATTATTTTTACCGAACACATATCAACATCTTTAACTAAGCTGATGATTTGACTCCACTTTTTATACAGCAGGAATGAAATACTACAAAATAAATCAAAATTTTCATTAATAAATTTTTTTTATTAACTTTCTCCTAAAACTAAATCAAATTCACAAGCAATTCTTCTCATTTTATGCATTTTCATCAAGAGCAAAATCATCTTCCAGTTGTTCAACATCATCCATTAATTCGTCTGGTGTCTTCAGTGTTTAAATTTTCAGAGCTGTCAAGATCTTCGAATACTAAAAGTTATTTTACAACATCTAGATATTCAAGTGACACCTTAGTATGTAGTAGGTAGGTAGTATGTGGTAGGTATGCAGGTAGATAATACTTTATTGGAAAATAAATATACCTGAGTATAGTTGACAGAAATAGTAAAATGGCACATGAATATAGAATTTCCTTTAGAATATATATATATACAAGGTTATCGTGAAAACATTGAAAACTTTTAAGTCCGTCGGGTAGATACAGTTTCTATATGGAATGATAATTTTCGGTCTGTTTTTACCCATTTCTAACAAAAATGATAATTAAGTGTGAGACATTTTTAAGAAAAAAATCGACATTCAACAGTTCCACCTTTCAGGCAATGTTTAATTTGTACGATTTTTTTTTGTTTATGCTCGCATAATTTATAATCGAAATTAGCAAAAAAAATCCATTTTTTCGTCCTTGTGCCAAAATGAAGCTCATCCGCAGCTATCCTCATCTGGATTCTCGTTGCGCAGATAGCATAGACGCCAAGCTAAACTGTGGTGGTGGTCTCTTGAGACTGCTTGGCCCTGCTCGTTTGATATAGTTCAACTTTGGCATAAAAAAAAAACATTTTTTCCAATAATTGCCGATTTTTAATAATTTTGATAACCCGCAAAACCTCAACAGCATACCCATTTTAAAGTTTGGACAATTACCTGTTCAACGGTGTATTTAATTCCGAAATTGGACCGTTATGCGGTGAGAAAATTGCATTTGTTTGAAATGATTTTTTTCTACAATTTTCACAATTATCCTAAGTCTGATGTCTGTGGCGCAATGAGTGTTCATCACAGGGGGTTGAAATTTGGGGAATCTAGGTTTGAACTATCTGGTTATACAAGACACGTCATTCAAAACATGTCAATTCTTCGATTTTTGGCCACCACTTTTCCCATAGTGCGATGTGTAGGCACTTCCTGAGCCAAACACTACAGGGTGCGGCAGAAAATAATGCGAAAATGTTCAAACTTGAGTATTGGGTTAGTTCGTGTAGCTAGTGACTAATTTCTGTCGAAAGTGTATTTGTTTATGTTTACTTTCAAGTGCTGCATCCAAACATTATATTTGTTTTATTGCAAATTCGTCAAAATGTTCTCGAAAGAAGTAATCACCAGTTTGTTGCTCGCCCAGAAGAAGGCGAAAGAGATTGCTAAGGTGGTAGGGTGCCATTTGGCAACAGTTTACCGCACAAAAAAGTCGCTGCGCTTTGCACGCACGCCGAACGTGATCAAATCGGTCCGTGCAAAAATTGCTCACAACCCGGTGCGTTCCATAAGAAAACTTGCAAAGGAAGCCAATATTTCGGAGGAATCTTTTCGGAGAATCATCAAAGAAGAGCTGCATGCATCTTCTAGAGCCAGGGTGAAACGCCACTTGATTACGGACCTACGGGTGACCTAAGGAACTACGAGTGAGTCGTTCCAAGAGATTGTTTTCCTTGTTGAAGATGGATAAATGTTAATCCTGTTCTCCGACTTTTCAGCCGTGCGGCTGTTGGCCACAGCATCGACCGGTTCATTTCACCGCAGAAAATTTAGAACGTTCCGAAAAAACTGAAATTCAAATTTTAACCATGATGTTTGGCATGGTGGCGTCCAACGGTTTGTTAAGTATCACAAGCGGGTAGTTCAAGCTTTCAAGAGGAATCCCAACGATTCAGTTCGAGATGTGGCGAAGAAACTGAATCTAACCAAAACTTTCGAGCAAGATGCGAAAAACGTGAAATACGATAGGCAAAACACGTGCACGGAAGCTCTACACCCAGATGTTGACGAAACCACATTGCCTCGTTATGGATGATGAGACGCATGTAAAAGCAGACTTCCTTCAGCTTCTGGAGCTCCAGTTTTTCACTGCTTATCATAAATTCGATGTCCCTGAGGACGTTAGAAAGCAGAAGATGTCAAAGTTTGCCAATTCGTGACCCCATTCATGACAACTGGAACGGTCAATGGGTAGGTGTACGTAAAGAAATACCTTCAATAGCGTCTAACTCCTCTTCTGAGGTCACACGATAGTCCTACAATTTTCTGACCGGATTTATCCTCGTGCCATTACTCGAAAGAGTTTTTGGAGTGGTACAAGGCTGAGAAGGTCAATTTTGTGCCGAAGCATCTCAACCCCCCAAACGCACCGGAAATGCAGCCAATTGAAAAATACTGACCATCATGAAGCAGGCTCTTTGGAAGCATCCTAAGGAAGTGAAATCGGAGGAAGATACGAACAAAAAATGGATTGCTACGCAAAAAAAAGTTGGTCCAAATTTTGTACAGGACCTTATGAGTAGTGTAAAGAAGAAGGTTCGTGCATTTGGATATGGAATTGAAATTGAATAAAATAAACATGGGATACTCGTAACATGTTTAATTTAACTCCCTGAAAGTTTGAAGCCAATTGGTTGAACAAGCGAGTTTTGCAGAATATTTGTGTGTGTCGCTATTTGTTTCCGTACACCCTTTATCCAGTCCAACGTACTTACTGACTCTCCTTCATGTGCATCTGAGAATGTTTCATCGCTAATTACACGAGAAGAAAATACGACAATGTCCAGTGAACTCTAAGGTCAACGTGGTGGATATGGAGATTATGATAATCACAAATCATTCCTGGACCATTTCCCTCATTGTTGATGACCATTTCCGTTATTGTTACGACATTCACCCTTACAGTTGACAACTATAAACTAACAATCTTCTTTGTAGTTTTAACCTTATGTCAGGTGATAAAAGACCAACATATGCTGAACAGGCAGTTAAGTTCAGTTACCATAAAAA
The DNA here is from genome assembly GCA_034211315.2 of Aedes japonicus. NCBI lineage: Eukaryota > Metazoa > Arthropoda > Insecta > Diptera > Culicidae > Aedes > Aedes japonicus. The sequence continues at coordinate 72,071 of JASCZW010002074.1, read as the reverse complement.
ACTACAAAGTACAGCTCCATTTGGTTGATCGAAATGATGACGTAGGACTACGCAACTAAATGTAAGCCATTTTCATTGTACCATGCAATATTCATTGAATAAACTCTTTCAGGCCTAAATTTTTCCAAGCATTATTATGCAAGCAATTTGGTGTATTCTAATTGATTTGGTGCTCAATGATATAGAAATGATTTAAAAAAGTAGGAAATATTTCTTTGAGATCTGCTAGGTCGTCCAAACTGGTGTTCACAAATTAAGATTAACAGTTGTAACATTAGCTTTAGCCGCTTTTCAGTGATATGATATATATTTATTAATTGTCAGTGTATGTTCTTGAAGACCAACAGGCAATACCAACAGTTATACAAGAGCCCAAAATTTGTTCGACCTGGTGCCATGCTTCTTCTCAAAACAGATGCAAAAATAGTATAAGGAATATGAGGTCAACTTCGTACCCATGGACCTTAATTCTCTAAATACCTCAAGACCAATAAAAAAATATAGGTCTAGTTTGAAGCAGGAATTAATCAAACATCCTCTGTCAACGTGGAGATGATTTCCAAGGCCACGACTTCACTCAAGTCGTCCATCAACCCGGGACCTGATGGTGTTTTATCCGCATTTTTGAAGACGCATATCGCCAGCTTATTAATTCAAATTCATCGGCTATTCTGCATGTCCCTCTCCTTCCTGCTGGAAGTTTGCGCACATGTTTCCTGTCCATAAAAAGGGAAGCAAACGAGCCGTGGATAACTATCGAGGTATTACATTGCAAGCAGTATTTGAGTGATGATCAACAAGGGTTAACTTCGGTAACGACGCACAGTGGCACAATTCTGAAAAAAGACGGTCAAAAACATTTTCACCCTTTTTTCATCATTTTATCGACTAGGTGTCTTCAGAAGAGTTGCTCTAAATTTTATTTCACATCTTTTGAAAAAACACGCCTAACCTTTCATAAGGGCTTAACTACACTTTAAAATTCTAACTTTTTGCATATACGAGATAACGGGTTGTTGCCTTCGACAAAGTTGTAGAACAGGTAATTTGATGAAAAGCTGCAGAAGACACTAAGTTTCTAAAGCCTAAAGTTGAAGAGATATAAATGGTTTTATTTCAGCACTACCTTGAAACTGGTTTTTTGAGATATTAGTACTTTGTTCAAATTGACGATTTCAATATATTCTAAGAAGTTGTAGGAATTATTAAAACACACATTTTTGCTGAACACAACAATGCTCTCTGATGACCACATTTTGATATATGGTGGTCGAAGTGTCTGTGTGACGTCATAATCAGCCGCCTCAAAAAAGCGGGCGGTTCCTAGCGGAGTCTAAAACAGAATGTATTTGAAAGACAATCTTATGAACAAGTATTCTTGAAATTTTCAGCGTTGGGTACTGAAGGGTACCTTTTAAAACGTCAGTTTGAAATAGTACAGGTTATAAGCCAATTAATATTTCGCATGTGAGGTAATGTTCAACAAATTAAAAAAATATATGCGGCCCTGGCGGGGTCTCAAATAAACTTAATTTGGAAGAGTATCTTATGAATTAGTTATCCTGAAATTTTCAGCGTTGGATACCAAAGAGTACCTAGTAAATCCTTATTTTGAATTGGTATGAATAGTAACAGTATGTGACTGTTAGTAACTTTCTTTTACAGGTATGTCGAGGATTTCTCCAATGCAGCAGAAGCCTACAATCCGAAATAAATCACTTTTCCACCTACTAATATACGACTTTTTAATCAGTGCTCAACCTATTCTCACGCCCAACGATGCGAAAACACCCTATATGTGGCGGTCTGCACAGTCCGAGTTCTACGGCGAAGAAGTGAAGATCCTGTTGAAGAACCGCAAGCTCCCGTACAACGAGTGGCACCCCTTGGAGAAGAACAGTAGTTTGTACGACGTTAGTCCGTTTTTAGACGACGAAGATGTTCTGCGCATGGAGGGCAGAGCTGCTCAGGGTTCGTTCCTTCCATTTGAACTCAGATTTCCTATCATCCTGCCTCGAAAGCACTCAATCACTAGAAAGTTGCTAGAGTACTACCACCAAGAAGCAGCTCACGCAAATTCGGAGACAGCTGTCCATGAAATTCGACAACGGTTCTGGATTTCAAATCTTCGGACGGAGATGAAAGCTGTGGCTAGCACATGCACTTGGTGCAAGGTGAACAAATGTCGACCGAGAACCCCGAGAATGGCTCCACTTCCGTTGGCTCGAATAACTCCGAGTTTGCAGCCATTCAGCTTCACTGGCGTGGACTATTGCGGTCCATTGATCGTAACTGTTGGACGAAGATCGGAAAAGCGGTGGATTTGCCTTTTCACGTGCCTAACGACAAGGGCAATTCATCTTGAGGTCGCACTTAGTCTTTCGACCCAAGCGTGCCTGATGGCAATCAGACGATTCGTATGCTGAAGAGGAAAGCCGATCGAATTCTTCTCGGACAACGGAACCAACTTCCAGGGCGCCAGCAAGCAGATAGTGCAGCAGATCGAGGCGGAATGTGAAGAAGTGCTGACAGATTCTAGAACCCGCTGGAACTTCAACGCTCCAAGTGCCCCACACATGGGAGGAGTTTGGGAGAGGCTGGTCTGTTCGGTGAAAGCAACCCTGACAGTGTTCAACGATGGATGACGGTTGACTGACGAAGTGCTACTGACTACGTTGGCGGAGGCTGAAGATTTGATCAATTCTCGCCCCTTGACGTACTGTGACCTTGCATCGAATACGAACGAAGCCCTCACGCCGAATCACTTCTTGAAAGGTATCAGCATGACCGGTGGAGCGGAACTGATTCCTAATACGAACGAAGCCGAAGCTCTGCGTGATACATTCAAGCGGTCACAAGCGTTGGCAGACCACCTGTGGAAAAGGTGGGTAACTGAGTACCTGCCCACCATCAATAAACGGTCGAAGTGGCATGCGGAGATACAACCAGTCAGTCGAGGAGACCTGGTCTACATCGCAGATCAAACGATGCGGAAAAGTTGGACATGTGACGTGGTAGTGGAAGTCTACCCCGGAGCCGATGGAAGGATCAGACAAGCGTTGGTGAGGACGGCGAAAGGAGAGTACAGGCGTCCTGTAACAAAGCTGGCGGTGCTAGAGGTCCAAGATCGTAAATCTGGTTCCAAGGAGGGACCCTCACCAGAATTACGGGAGGGGGGTATGTGCGCACCACGTAGTACTACCGATATACCCTGCGACGTGCTGTACCTGCGAGACTCGAGCGACGTTGGCCCTAAACGTCAGTGACGGAAAGGGTGGGAAATGAATCGACAATGAGAGAGTGTGGGTATGCGAGGTTAATCAAAATAAACAACAAATATAATAGATGAAAAGATAATTGAGAATTAATTGTATTAAAAAGTGAAGGAATTAGGCTGTTTTCGCATCGTTGGGCGTGAGAATAGGTTGAGCACTGATTAAAAAGTCGTATAATAGTAGGTGGAAAAGTGATTTATTTCGGATGTAAGTAAATTGAATTTGGATCAATTATCAAATTAGTTGAAACCTGCAGGCTCGTGCTTCAACATATGCCCAAAACGAATAATCCAACGGATTAAGATCTGGACTGCTAGGGGGGCACAAATCCTTCGGCCAAAACTTCATGTTATCTTTCAACCGCCGTGTGACACGGTGCTTCATCCTGCTGTACGACAACGTTTAGGTCCTCGGAGAAGTTGGCCTTCACCCAGGGGATCCTTTAAAATATCGATATACACTTCGGTATTGATTTTAACTCCAGCATCAATGAAAACAAGCGGCATTTTCAAACCGTTGGACGCCACCAAGCCAAACATCATGACACCAGCCGGATGTTTGGTTTGAAATTTTAATTTCACTTTTTCCGGAACGTTCTCCATTTTCTGCGGTGAAATGAACCGGTCCGTGCGGCTGTTGGCCACATTGGGTTGGATTATCATTTTTTCTTTCTTCAACAAGGAAAGCAATCTTTTGGAACGTGTCACTCGTAGTTCCTTGACCCGGTCCGTAATCAAGTGGCGTTTGACTCTGGCTCTGGAAGATGCATGCAGGTTTTCTTTGATGATTCTCCGCTTGGATTTCTCCGAAATATTGGCTTCCTTTGCAAGTTTTCTTAAAGAACGCACCGGGTTGTGAGCAATTTTTGCACGGACCGATTTTATAACGTTCGGCGTGCGTGCAAAGCGCGGACGTCCGCATCCCGGCTTCCGCTGCTTAGGATAATCCTCCAGGGACTTTTTTATGAGGTAAACTGTTGCCAAATGACACCCTACCACCTTGGCAATCTCTTTCGGCTTCTTCTGGGCGAGCAACAAACTGGTGATCACTTCTTTCGCGACCATTTTGAAGAATTTGCAATAAAACAAATAGAATATTTGGATGCAGCTCTCAAAAGTAAACATAAACAAATACACTTTCGACAGAAATTAGTCACTAGCTACACGAATTAACCCAATACTCAAGTTTGAACATTTTCGCATTATTTTCTACCACAACCTGTATTTAAAAAAAAGGAAAGTAAAATTAGATGTTTGGTAATGTTAACTTTTATTTTGACAAGTAACCTAGTTAATCAAAAATGGGTAACGAAACTGAGTCGTTTTCTACACAGTTTTGAGTAACCACAAACGAGCGTGTTGATTATACTGCCATGCAATAGATCATTAATGTGTTGAGTATGCAGCAATGACTAAGATACATTATTTTTTGTCCCAACATTGAAAAGTTAGAGCAATGTATTTATCATTCATGCATTCGCAAGTTTGGATTCACTGACCATGGCTTATGGATCGTATTTTAAATTTCATTCGCAAAACCGAAAATCAAATCATTCTTCAAGTGATCTTCAGTGAATTCCACAATGAACACCAGCACCTCTATGGTCAGCTACGGGTAGTAGAAGACGGATTCTACCAGCACCCATGAATGGTGACGCTAAAACGAATATGTTCGCACGCATTCATGCGAATAAATGAAACGCACGTGGCTGAAAACCCCATCGTAATCTTCCAGTTGGGAGAGCGGCGAAGGAAGAGGACCGTCATCATACAGTTGTAGACAGAGCATGATGAAACAATAACAAAAGCACGCACGTCATAAACACCAGCGAATCGTTTAATAAACTAACTAGGAAAGCAGAACCTATCTTGAGGTCAATAAGCAGACCTTCAGTGGAAATCGGTGAATATGCACTGAATACCGAACATTGAGTACACAAGTTATTCACAATTTGTTCGTTCACTTACCGTTAATCGTTTAGAAACACAAAAAACATTCGATTCTGATAATTTGCTTCCAATTTAATACGGAAAAGTTGCCACTGCTGTGTATCTATTTTAATAATATCACGAAAAATATTTATCCCATCTGTGTACATATGTTAATGTCAATGTTGATAAAAAAATATAATCAAGATAACGCTCTCCTCTACTACACCCAAAAATGAAGAAGATTATTTGACAGCACTTCACGTGTGTTGGGTAGTATGCAATAACCAAGACAAAATGAAAGTGTTTGTGTGTTATTCTCCCATGAGAATATTGACAACAAGACTCACCACAACGCCGGGCATAGAATGCTCTATGAATGATTGAACACGCACACTAGCGTTGATGTGTATGCTATACAGTATGTGAGCAGTGCAACATCAAGCGATCACGTCGATTGTAAACACGGTTCAGAATAGGTGCAAGCGTATTTAAATTATTGTGAAAATTCATCCCATAGTTTTTTAGTATTTTATCACGTATTCGTAGATTCTTGTGTGGCTAGTGTAATAAGTGAAGTGTGATTTTTATGGTTTGTGCAATTACGCAACGAAAATGTGTGAAGATACAGTGCAATTAAAGAGAAAACTTAGAGTCTAGCCCGAGTATATTCCCTAGTACGGTTAGATCAATACGACGAATTTGTAGTGCATCTTGAAAATCTGACCGCTCATTATTTTTTCGAAATTTAAGTCTCCGAAACGTTTTTGCAGCTTTTAATTATATTCAAGACCTATATATATTTGCCAGGATTATATACTCTTGGTTACTGCGTCCATTTATTGGAGAAATTAAACATCTTCTTACGTTTGAAGTTGGATTTTACTGGTTGCGTTCTAAATTTATTTTATTTATTCTATGAATCTTGTTTATCTTAGCTCTGGATTTGCCTTATTTGCTAACAGGTTCCAGATTCAGGTAGTTTGCTCAGAGATTCACTACTGGAATCGAGGAAATAACCTACCAAAAAATGTGACGATTGGCGTAATATGCGAGCGTCGAAACATTGTCTCGGCCTCACGTTATGGATAAGGAAGTACACGCTCAAATTGACCTACCCGATGAATGTATTACTGAAATTTTAGAAGCCTTGCAATTGATTCAAAAACTGTTATTTTCGTTCGATACATGCTTTTTATTTACTTTAAATTATTCTTATGCTTCAAGTTGAACATCGATATTTTTAATTTAAATGGATGAGATTTGCATCCGTGTTAAACGTTATACACGAAGGATTAAAACAATTGTTAAGATCTTGGGTACCGATCATTTTCGGCATCCATTTCTGAGCCTAGAAAGTTTGAGCGCTCATGGCTTGAATGAAGTTTTTGTATTTGTTTGCCAAAGTAAGTTTTATTGCAATTGTAAACCAATCTGAGTCATAAAATTCGTGCTGGTTTGTACACTACCAACGTATAGCCTGTTGGTTTGTACTTACAATTCAAAACGTGCTACGAAAACATATAAGTGATACCTACACACAGTGGCAAAAGTACCTAATATTGAGTACAATTCACCCAAGTCCACGCTTTTGAAGCTATTTCCATTCTTTGTGTCATTGAATCGGAAAAGAGTCCTTATTTGGCCACCATATATATTGATAGACTTTATCATTTTCCAAAGCAAACGACTCAAAAACTCCTGCGATTCCGTGATGGAGGTTTATTTTCTTATGTATGCTGTACTGCACACAGTTTTCAAGCTCTGAAATTTTAGAAAAATTCAAGCAATACATAAAATCAGTATAATATGGCAGCTAATTAAACGTCGACCGTGATTTTCGTTTCAGTCATCATAAGCTGTTCTAGGACTACTTTAGCGACCTGGTGTTCCTGGGTATTAAACGACAACGAGACTCATTTTATGACATTTTGTAGCTAAGTTGCGATGTAGCTGGAAAATCTGGAAAAGTTATCTCGACAAAAATGTGAGGATTGGGAAGTCAACCTATCTGCTGACCCTGTGGAATTTTTGCAAAGCTATCCTGAAGAATTACGGTCAGCACCCCAACACCGAAAAAGGATAAGAAACTGATGCACAAAAATACTTCCGAAAAGTTAGAAAAAAAATCCCAGAAACTCAAAGAACTTATCTGAAATTCAGGATACTTTTTAGAAATTCAGGAATTTCCCAAAAGATTTCTGATTCTCCCTGATGTTTATGGAACATCCCAGAAAATCAGGGAATTTCCCATGAGGTAAGAGATCTTACCAAAAGTTAAGGCAACTTCTCTGAAATTCTGGGTATTTTCCAGATATTCAGGGAGTTTTCCATAAAATTCAGGGAGCTTGACATGAATTTAGGCAACTTCCGAAAAGTTAATTGTTCTTTTCATAAGTGCAGGCAACTATCCAAACATTCAGGGAGATTCCCAGAAGTTCAGAAAACTTTTCAATTTTTTTGGATATATTTCAGAAGTTCATAAAACTACCCAAGATATTCAGGAAACTTCCCAGAGTTCCATAGAACTTCACAATGCTCAGGGAACTTCACAAAGTTCAGGAAACTTTCCAGTAAATTAGAGAACATCGTATGAGTTCTGATAATTTTCCAGATATCCATGAAGCTTTTCAAAAGTTCACGAGTCGTCCAAGAGGTTCAGAGAACTCCTTAGAAGTTCATGAAACTTCCCGGAAGAATAAGTAACTTCTCAGAAGTTCAGTGAACTTGTACGAGTTCCTTGAAGTTCAGCTTGAAAACTTCTGGAAACGTCCACAGAGATCTGGGAACTTCCTCAAAGTTCAGGAAACTTTCGAGATGCTCAGCAAACATCTCAGAAGTTCAGAGAACGTCCCAGAAATTCAGAGACCTGCCCAGACGTTCAGGAAACTTCTCAAAAGCTCAAAGAACTTCCCAAATTCTAAGCATACATCCCAGAAATTGAGTAAATTCTTCAGAAGCTGGGATATTCCAAGAACTTCAAAGAACTTCCCCAAAGATCGAAGGATAAACCAGAATTTCAGAAAACGTCCCAGAAATTCATGAAACTTCTTAGAGATTTTGAGCATTCTCAAAAGTCTAAGAAATATTCCATGGATTTTTTCATAACTTTAGGGTGCTTCTTAAAGGTTCAGAGATCTTTCTAGAAGCGCAAAAAACTGTCTAATTATTCAAAGAACATCTCAGAAGCTTAGGGTGCTTAAATTTCGAGAAGAACTTAAACTTCTTACTACTCAGTCATTTTTCGTACCGAACCAAAACTAGAATAAAATAATCAACTACTTTTTTAATGTTTTATCAATCGGGGGGCGACCCCGGCGTATTGGTTAACATCCATACCTCTCACGCCTTAGTCACGAGTTTGAATCTCACCTCCGGAGAAGTTACGAAAATGCCCAAAAGTGGTGTCTGACTGATTACGACGGGAGATGAACCAGCCCGAGGCTAAAAATCTCGATAATCAAGACAATAAAAAAAAAAATTCATCAATTTCACGGAATTTTTGCCGTACCACAATTTTGGATATTCTTTAAAGTTCTTGTAAGGTTTAACAACACCTCAGATGTGCTGTTTATTTCACTTATTAAAAGTTTACGACAGTCTCAGTTGGGGGAGGGGGGTTTGAGAGTGTTAGATTTAGATCTACGTGGTTTATGAACAGTCCCTAAGCAAAAATAGACTACTTCTAAAGGGTGATACGGTCAAAATTTGGTCAAGGGAAAACGCGTGTAAATCGGTGAAATCGTTTATTTAAAAAATCAAATTAAATTTCTTTTTCAAGTTCAATTAGTATAAAATTCAGGAAAAATATTCAGTTAGGCTTCCGCTTTTCCAAATCCGAATTGCCGGGCCTTACGCTTGACCCGTGCCATCAGATTTTGTACAGCCACCTTGTCCACCTTCTTCGCCGCAGAGAGCCAATTTTCCTTGAACTGCTGCTCGTCCTTAGCAGTTTTTTTGGTCTTCTTTAGGTTCCGCTTGACAATAGCCCAGTATTTCTCAATTGGACGGAGCTCTGGCGTGTTGGGAGGGTTCTTGTCCTTGGGAACCACCTGCACGTTGTTGGCGGCGTACCACTCCATGGCCTTTTTACCGTAATGTCAAGATGCCAAATCCGGCCAAAACAGTACGGAACAACCGTGTTTCTTCAGGAAAGGCAGCAGACGTTTATTCACACAACACTCTTTCACGTAAATTTCTTGGTTGACAGTCCCGGAAGCTATGAAAATGCTGCTTTTCAAGCCACAGGTACAGATGGCTTGCCAAACCAGATATTTCTTTGCGAACTTTGACAGTTTCGTGTGCTTGAAAATATCTGCTACCTTTCCCCTTCCTTTAGCCGTATGAAACTCCTGTCCCGGAAGCTTCTTGTAGTTGGCTTTGACGTAGGTTTCGTCGTCCATTACCACGCAGTCAAACTTCGTCAGCATCGTCGTGTACAGCCTCCGGGATCGCGCTTTGGCCGTCGTATTTTGTTTATCATCGCGATTTGGAGTCACTACCTTCTTGTAAGTCGATAGTCCGGCTCGTTTTTTGGCTCGATGCACGGTTGTAGACGATACACAGCTTATTTGCGGCATCTCGGAGAATAGGTTAGGGTTTCGCTTGAAACTACCGGCAACTCTCTTTGTCGTCTCAGCGGCTTCCGGTTTTCGATTTCCCCCCGATCCAGACTTCCTAGCTGTCGACAAACGTTCCCCAAACACTTTAATTACATTTGTAACGGTTGATTTGGCAACTTTTAGCGATTTTGCCAACTTTGCGTGCGAGTAGCTCGGATTTTCGCGATGCGCGAGCAAAATTTTGATACGCTGCTCTTCTTGCTTGGACGGCATTTTGACAACTGAAGAGTGAATTCCAAAATCAAAATAGGAGCAACATTCTACACACAAACACCTTCAAAATGAGGGGTGTTCAGGTTTTTTAAATGCAAAATTGAAAGAAATACGTCATGTTGATATTGACCAAATTTTGACCGTATCGCCTTTTATGTGTAATACGATGCAAAAATGGAAAAATTATCTAAAACATCAACCAAACATAAATAAAAGAAGTCACTTTTTTATGAGTAAACTGAAACGAGACATCGGAAAACCTTTCAACTAATTATGTCCAATGTATATCAATTGTCACATTTCATCACTGAAATGTGTCGTATTTTTGTTCTCTGAACACACACACATCGATTCCAACCTTCTATTTCCATGACAGCTCCAGCCATCCACTTTCGATTGGAGCATACACTCTCGCAAATTACAATTTATGATCAAAAGCCGATTTTCTACGGCTAGAATCGTCCATTAGGAGGGGAGCAAGTTCAGCAAACAATCGTCGGTAGTGGACTTTTTTTCTCTCCCTCTCTACAAATCAATAAACTCAATGCAGGGGGAGGAATAGTCCTAATGGAAATCTCATGGGGCGACGGCCATTGATTGATCTTGGGTTGAGGTGTCAAACAGCATGCTCCTAAAAGTTGTGCTGCAACTTTGAAGCCAGCAAAGGCTAACCAGGCAGAGTAATCTCATTGAAACACATCAACCCATCGAAGGCAAAGCCAACAATGCAACTCGAACGAGAAGAGTTCTCATCAAAGTGAAACCGAAGCTCGAAAAGTATAATTTACAGCCAAGCCGTGTAAAAGCCGGCAAACACACAAGCCGAACAAAGGGTTCAGCTCAAAGGATGTACATATTTCCTATTCTTCGACGCTCTCAATCATTTAACCATGCACACCGGTGAGAGTACAAAGAAGATCTACCAAAAGCCTTCAAGAAATGAAATTTGATCCCACTTCTTTCGCCCAAGCATAACATTTTTCCTTTTCCATTTTCCTTGACTGACGTTAGTTACAACTGGAGGTAAGATATTGCAGCAAACGCCAGCCAGCCAGCGGTGGGACTGAAAAATAGACAGGAATCAAGGTAACAAACGGTTCTATCATCATTTCGATGGGTGGAAAAATGCTTCACAGCTCGGAACATTGAAAGAAGAGCTAAGCCCCCGGTTGAACTGGTCGGGTGGGTGGGAAAAGTTACCATCCATCCCAAACCTGACGGCGGCATTGACGACGACGGAGATGATACCGACCTGCAGCCGCACGAGCAGCCATCAGTAGTGGAGAAAATTGCATCGAAAATTCATGATAAACTATTTTTGGCTTCTCATTTTTCTTACTCGCCGATTTTTATCCTTTCCCGGGGAGGTTCCCAAAGTCGGTGCGGGATTTGAACACAAACCCGGGATCTCGAGCAGCCAGAAGTGGCATTATGCATATCAAGCGGTTTCCGACGACGACGACGACGACGATGGAATAGGGCGGAGATGCCTTCGGGTGCCGTGAAACCATTATTCTGGAGCGAAAGTTTTTCCTGTGCTGGTTCCAAAGCCGAGGGATTTGTTGGTTGTACATGGGAAGTGCAGCAGAGGCACGTCAGATTCTGTTTAAAATGCACAACTTACCGTTTTCTGTTAAGAGATGCAAATTGGAAACGCCGAAGGAACGGTTCGGCTCGGGGAAGATTTGCTGGAGATTCCGGAAAGCATTTCGGTTGCTAATAGGAGGAAAGTTTCAGGAAATTTTGCAATGAGACCCATTAGCGTTGGAATTAACTATTTAATTTTATTCGAAACAATGCTTTGGTGGTTGAGCCCGAATATGATCCGATGTTGAAGAGCACACTGAATTGACCATTGAACTCGTTGATTTGTGCGTTTTAATCTGGCAGGCCACAAAGGATTTACATAAGTAATTTGCGAATGGCTTGCGGATCGGGTGGTATTATAATTTGTTTGAGTTTGGGAATGTGTTTAAGCTTGGTGAAAAGGCAATGTTTAAATTTCAAATCAAGTAAGTTCAGGTAGCATTGAGTTTCGTTGTGCAGATCTAGTGCAACGGTCCTCATTCTTTTTGACCTAGACTACCTAATATCGTTACAAATTAAACGCTTATAACATGACAATGGCTCAATAGATTTTCAAAATGTTTCTTTTTTTAAACTTTTCAAAATTGAGAAAATAATAAGTGATGTCTCATAATATTGTTTTGCAGGCTCAATTTACCAAATGCACAATACTTTCCTGTCACAGATTTCAATGAAAGCAAGGGAGGTCTCATGGCTGAACGGTATAAAAGGGGTACACCTCCGCATGATTTCATATTCGTGATGCAATACAAAAGTGGAACAACGCTGGTGATGGTATGTACCCAGGAGGGTGCATTGACTTCATTGAGCAATGCGAGGCAGCAAGTCGCCAGTGTGGATTTGGCAGCTGGCGGTGGCAAGTACTATAGAAGGTGCACTTGCGACCAACCATTGTTAAGGTTGCTGATTGCACTGAAGGCTATCGCAAGCAAGTCGTTGGGTAGGCAACCGTTGCTAAGGAGCCATAAGTTATGCAGTGGTGTGCTCGTTAGACAGATGCCCAAGCCGGTGATGATGCTGAGCACTAAGTGTTGCGTGCTGAACACTAGAGTGCAAAGTACTGAACTCTGAGCACTGAACACTGAGCACTGAGTGCTGGGCACTTAGCACTGAGTGCAGGGCACTAAGCACTAAGCACTGAGCACTAAGACTTAGTGCTGAGCACTGAGTACTGAGCGCTGAGCAATGAGTGCTGAACACTAAGCACTGAGTGCTGATTACTGAGCACTGAGCACCAAGCACTGAGAACTGAGTGCTGAGCACTGAGCTCTGAGTGTTGAACAGTGAGCACTGAGCACTGAGTGCAGAACACTGAGCACTGAGTGTTAAGTATTGAGCACTGAGTGTTTTTTTTGTGAGTGACCCTCCGCTCTCCCCCGTACCAAAAGGCTCTTTATTGAGCCCCCTAGTAGTGGACACTCAAAACTCAGCTTTGTATGGAAATAGAGTAAGACAAAATGAAAAGACTGAGCATGTATTGATTTGGAAACAAGAACTGAGAGGCTAACACTAACAAAACGAATTTGTGCTTCTAGTGGATAAAGTGTCCTTTTAAAGAAGCACATGTTGTAGAACAAAAGAAATAAAATTAAAATATTAAATACTAGCTGATCCGGCAGACGATGTCCTGCTTACAATTAAACTACTTACTGGAAAATTGAAGAAGGTATTAGCTCGAATCGCAAGCTAATGGTTGTTAGATGGAATTCGATCTAGAGTAGTCTTGAAGATTTAAATCAATCCATTAGGCTCATGAAGCATCGCTTGCAATTGTTGTAGAATGTCCCGCTTCATGGTGAAATAATGTTGCTGAGTGAATCTCCCTTGAAATAAATTGTAGATATCTATGGTCTGCGTCCGTCGGTGGCAACATTCAATTCGTCTTTTACTAAATTTGACCTGTATCGTAGACGCTTTCACAATTTCATAATTTACTAATTTTTAAACTCTTATGGTTCAATGTCCAAGAAAACTTTTAAATATTATTATGTGCGTTGCACCAAACGAAGTCATTTGAAAACAACCATTATAACTCTGGCCGTTCTGCAGAAACTGTTTAGAACAACTTCCTGATCCAGACACCAACGAGCGCAAGAGGTCTGGTGTTTCATTTGGGAATTTCAATGCATTACAATGACAACATACTGCACTCATTGATCCAATGGCAACTGATATATTCGCAATGTCATCAACCAAAGTTAGCCCGTTTTTTCGTGGAAGATTTTGTGGAATAAAGGCTTGCCTTCGTAATAGATTTCTAAGGTTATGTTGGGCACGATTGTTACCAGATCTTTCTGATACTTGCTGATTACGCTTTTTCCTAACTAAATCGTTTGTATTTTGAGCTGCTCTTTCTTCTTCACTCAACATCATTCGAGCCCGTGAAATTCGTTGTCAATTCAACTCAGTTTGAGTTGCACGCTGATCGTCGCTTTGTCTTATTTGAGAGTTGGTTGAGCTAGCAGCCGACCGATATTATTCTGTCTAGGCAACAGCACAACAATACTAATTGAAATTAACTGAAATCACAACTTAATTAGTGTCTTTTTAATTTCTAGTAATGTCGTCGTTTTCACCTTCCTGATGCACTATTAATCACACGGCGAACGATACAAATGTAACCAAAAACGTAATTACACATCTGTCAGTTCAACACAGAAGGCAAAAACTAATACCTTCACTTTGCATTGACCTACATTCCAATTCTTGACCAACAATAGAATAGGGCCTATCAACATTTGTAAACATAGCCATTTTTTTTCAAGCCATAGGCTACACACACATATCCATAGCATCATCGTGTCGAGAAACTTTCCCCCAAATTATGGTATTGGTTTGCGTGGGTAGCCTTTGGCTTAAGAGAAAAAGGGCTCAGAAATGTTTGTTTGCATATGTTGATAGGCCGTATTCTATTGTTGATCGCTGCGAGGTGTCACTAATACAAACGTTCCAGTTTATACGTGCATCTAAACGCTATAAATCGTTTACACTGAAGTTCCTTTCTACACAGCAATGAGTGCAATGGAAAAAAACAACTTAAAAAACCGAGTAAATTCCTGAATCCGCGTAAAACCCCGTAATTTACAAAAACTTCGTAAAAAGCGAGAAAAGTTAGGTTGGAGCCGCGTTTTTGATCAAATTTAAGCGAACGGTATCCACTCGCGTTAATAACGAAAACCACGTATTTTTTCCGCAAACCACGTATAATTCCGACAACCCCGTAAAAAATTGCGAAATAAGCGACTCTAGTATATTATCATTTTTATGTTTATCTTTTCCAAAGGTTCTGAGTAACAATCAGTGATTCTTTCCTCTCTCGTTGTTTTTTGTTAATTACGAAACCATTATAATAGTTTCCAACGGTTCCTCATTACAAATCGAAAGATGGGCTTGCAGGCTAGCTTATTATGATATTCCCGTATAAAATCATAATTTGGTTTTGATGACTTTTTTTCATTTTCCAGTAAATATTTCTAATATTTCCTTCATATAAACCTGTTGGAAACCAAGACGAATAAAACTAAAAAGAAATCAAGTAAATCCATTGTGTCGTTTGTGAGTTATGCTGTCACGAAGATAGATAATTTGATAAACAATAAAAAAGAACTGAGAAAAAAAATTGGATATGTTTCTATGGTGATTTGAGACTTTTCCGCTTTCTGAAGGGAGGGGGAGGCTCTTTAACAAATGAAAAACAAATTTCTGCATAACTCGAGAACTAATTAAGTAAATGAAACCAAATTTTACAGATGAAGGTTTTTGAAGGAGAGAAATGTTTCTATGGTGGTTTGAGAGCCCTCTGCCCTCTGGAAAGGGGGGAGGGTACCCATACAAACGAAACGCAAATTTCTGCATAACTACACATACTTTTGGCATGTGGGGGCTATTGGACGCAGGATTTTCATATATAATAAAATTAATTTCTATCTGACTGTCTGTCTGACCAAGTGATAATATGCAGTAATCAGATAGTATGCAGGGATTTTTGGGGCTGAGGAAGGCTTCCCTCTTCTACAAATGAAATACAAATTTCTGCATAACTTGTGAACTAATCAAGCAAATGGCATACCAAAATTGGTATGCGGGGTTTTGTGAATGCAAGAAATATTTCTAAGGTGATTTCAAACACAAATTTCAACCAAACCTGAGAATTATCCAGGTAACTTAGCCACAAATTGTGTATTGTCTGGGTAAGAAGTATGTTTTGATAGAAGTTTGAACCCCTTCTTAGTAAAAAAAAGCTCATTCAAAATAAGAAAACGCCAGTTCTTTGTAATGTTCATTCATTTAGTTGCAGGCGTAGCAACGCTTGCACCGGGATCAGCTAGTGAATATACATACATAAAGGCTTTATTTATTTATTTATCTATACGTCAATGCTAATGCTAAAAACGTTAGTGTGTTTTTAATTTAACGCGCGAATCGCAGGTTTCAACCATGGTTTTCCTTTCTGTGTAGAAGCATTTCATACGCAAAAATTTCATCTTCAAATTACGCCGCATCCTGTTAGTTTGAATGTAATTCACTCTTGCATAACCTTATATCAATTCCTGTGCATAATGTAGAACATTAAGTAGCTTTTCTTGACTAACAAGGTGTTCAAACTTCTATCAGAACATGCTGTCCACCCGAGAAATACACATTTTGTGTTTTAGTTCCCTGGATAATTCTCATGTTTGGTGAAAATTTGTGTTTTATTTGTATGAGAGCTCGCTTCTTCCAGAGAGGGGAGGGGTGCTAACCACATGAACATTTATTACCTCTGAAAACCTTTACTTTTTCGATTTCAACAATTGCATACGCAACTAAAAGGTAACTGAATATTCATGTTGGAAACAATATGAAAAGGCACCTCAATTGTAATATTTATTATGAAAACATTTTTTTTAATTTGATTTTCAAGATTTCCATTGTTTATTTTTATTATTTCTTTAAAACTAAGATCTTACATAAATTTTCAAAAAATTGACGAAGAATGTATTTAAGTTTATGAGCTACATTTATTTTTTAAAATCTCTGTTTTTAGTTTTTGCAGACTATGCTACCACGCGTTTCAAAGTAACTTGCCAACCACGTGTCCCCATCAATCAATAGTGATTTTTATTAGTTTATTTAGCTTTTCAAGAGCTACGGGATGGACCCTAAACCACGTGTTCTCCTATTTGGAAATTTCAACATTTATATAACTTAAGGTTTCGGATAGTAAATACCAACCTAAAAACGATAGAACGGATAGAACTTGGGCACGATTGGATATTTAGAAACAATTAAATAAGTATTTGCTCGTCCTGTCGTCAACCTTGGAGTTACCCGCCGTAACAATCTTCGAAAGTCTTACAACAGTACCATTAGTGACGTCAGTTACTTCTTTTCAATCAACCAATGATTTCGGACAACCAGTCAACATCGTAATGTTCAACCGAGGCATTGCTGGAATCCTAGTGTCATCAGTAGACTCAACGAAGGTCGCGAGGTCAAAGAAAGTGTAAAAAGACAACGTTTCCAATTTACATCCTGGAGATGATGATAGAGTCGACGAGATTCAAAAATTTTTATAAAGATGCAGCAGAACTATTCAGATCTAACTATCTCAAGGAGTGAACAATTCTCGAGTACTTTTTCAAACAGACTCTTGGCATTTCATCCAAACTAGGGCTATCAACTCAAGGAAAAACATATCCCTAACATGATAGTGAGGCTAGTTTCCGTGGAGGTACTGAGAGTTTTGAGAAATTAACGTTTGAATCTAACTTCCCCTCTATGTTCACAATACCATATACGTATGTTTGGAAAGTACTCGAAAATTGATATAGAAGGAGATGTTCGCTCTTCACCATGAAGCACCAACGGGCCCGTTGAGATGGCGGATTTGTCCGTGCCTTGAACTACTCCGCAGTGGGATAATGGGCAATAGTAACGTCCTTGGTTCGAGTACTACTTTTCCTATGCCCTTTCGCTCAATTTTCAATATTTCAACTTTATTTCCAACCTACCGTACACTGGCGCAACTATCAATACTTTTTCTTCATATCTTTCATTCTAGCAAACATGACTGTCCACTCTTGGTGCCTCATGGTGATGAGCGAACATCTCTTTCTACATCATAATCGTTACTTCACGCACGGAGAATACAAATCATATCAATTAGACTCAAGAATTGTTAATTTTATCGTTCTGCCGAGGTCATGGACCATCAATAAAATTACGGAAGAACTTGAAGCTGGCAAATACACTGCACTATGGTCCAAATCACGAATTTACGAGGAAACATGCTCCCAGCGCCTAAAATTGAAACTTTACAGCAGGGTTGCGGCTTATCATTTTTGACTCAGGCATATTCATTTGCCAATATCTCCTTTCAGAGGGTCGATTTGATAATATGATGTATGATGAACTTGTAGTGCATGAGTAGACCTACAACTTTGTCTAACAGTACATTGCTCTAACTCCTATATCTTCGACATGAGAGCGTATATTCAGAGTGATCTTCACGATGATAATCGCGTGATCTTCACCGCGAATATCATCGCGAAGATCACTGCGAATATACGCTCTTATTCCTCAGATATAAGAGATAGAGCTATGTATTGTTAGACCAAGTTGTAGGTCTACTCAAGCACCATAAGTTCATCATACATTAT
The DNA here is from genome assembly GCA_034211315.2 of Aedes japonicus. NCBI lineage: Eukaryota > Metazoa > Arthropoda > Insecta > Diptera > Culicidae > Aedes > Aedes japonicus. The sequence continues at coordinate 53,805 of JASCZW010002074.1, read as the reverse complement.
ATTTTGAAATTGAGCTTCTGAGAAGAGCTATCGGCAAATGAATATGGATAAGTCAAAAATGATAAGCCGCAACCTTGCTTTACAGCAACATGGTTTCTATCACTAAGGTCAATTTTTTGATGTTGATTAAAATTAGGGTGGTCCCCATTTTTACGGATATACAAAAACTAACTTTTTATTTGGTGAATTAGACGTTTAAATTCTTGGTCAAAGTTGTAGCGCAAAAAATGTCATGGAATTTTCATAAATAAATTTTTTGCAGCTTGAAAATTTACCGATTTTGATCAAATTTCCCTCATCAATTTAGGGTGTATCATATAAAAATGTGTTTTTGGCTCTTACTTTTTTATTTTAATTCTCACCGTAAAGTTGTGTTGCAACGAGGCGCGTACTTTGGTATACAAATTTTGCATCTTCAAACAATCAATAGTTATTGAAGTTTTTTTTTAAAAAATACGCCCTTTTCAAATGTTGATTTCTGATAAAAACTGGTGATCTCAAACTAAGGCATTACTGGCGCCAGCCCCGTCCGAATGCAGGTCAAGTAAGGAAAGGGTAGGAAAATGTTGACGTGATACTCGCTTTATTGGAAGCCGAGAACACCTCTGCACTTCCACGAGAAATCACTGGGATTTTGGATAACAGGATTGGGTAGCAGCAGGGTTCGTTTTGGTTAACGATACGCTTTTAAGTGAAATATTTGAAAATTTGTACCGATATCCGAATTGAATCGATTTCAACCAACAGTAAGGATGCTATTAGGGCCACTCACAAAGTGTGATTGTGGTATTTCATTAGGAAAACAAGTCAATTCATTTCAACGCCTGGGAGCCAACTTAAACTGATCGTAGATACTAACAGTACAGATGCCACTGTAGTCACTTAAAAAAACGGGACAGTGGTTTATTTGTTCCAAGATAGGGTGGCTCGACGAGCATGACGAACGAATAATTTGGATCACAATTAATTACAGTGGTGGTCATAAAAATAAGGCCATGTGCGTTTTGCGGTGTAAATTTAACGTATTTTTTAAACGACTCCCATGCTCTGACCGTCTTCTAAGTGTACACTCGGTGAAAATTCTCCAGGCCGGTGGTCGTCTGACACAGGATTCTACCATCCGATCCAAATAAATTCATTTTTGTTTCGTCACTCCATAGTACGTTCCAGCCATTTTCTTGATGCCATCGGGACCAGATCCAATTCAAATGTTAGTTTCGCAAAAATTTAGCCTTGTTTCGAATATTCTTTTTTACTGAGTAGAGGAACTTTAATAGCCACCCGACCAGCTCTTGAAATCTTTTTGCGAACAGTACGTGCACTAATTTCAAGCTGAAGCTCCTGCTTTATTGCTATAGCTGATTTGAAGGGATCATATTTGGAGACATAACCGATTCGACGGTCGGTACGACTTGTTGTTTTACGTTTAGGTCCGCGGTTTTCAATATTGTTTTGTACTTTCAGTGCATTTTACACCATCCAACGAGATGCCCCTACCATTCTAGCGATTGCTCTTTGGAGATTTAATTTCACTATGCCATTTCAAAATCGATTGCCTCTCCGGGCGTGAAACATGAGTTGCACGTCACATTTTTTGCTGTAAATCAAACATAAATAGATTGAATATATTGTTTATCAAGTGTTTTTTAGTTATTAACTAGTTCAACACAGCCTACATCGACGAATTTGTATAATATTTCAAATTTGAGCGGTTCCGGTTATGTGGCCTAATTTTTCGTGGGTCTCAACTGAATTTGACAGCTGCTGGATAAATAAGTCTTTCTCATGCACGAGAGACACCTAGCAGATTTTATTTTCAACTTAATTTGTTAACAAAGTTCCTATAATGACAGATAGAGTGAGCTCTTCTTGTGATGTTTTTCACTGTGGAATTTATCGATTTGCTGTTAGAGCGGAAGGGGTGTCTTTATTTTTCGGGACTACCACTGTATGTATTCACCACCGACCCGTCTTACCCGGCGAACCACGACTTTTCATGCTCAATCGATCACTCGCGCAATGAACAATAGGCAACCGAAACAATAGACAAAACGCTACGCCTGATAACAAAATATTGCGGAACGAAGTGTCGACACAGCCGATGCAACCAATTAAACTGATGGTCGAAGCAAAACTGTTAAAAAAATTTTTTTTAATATAAATACAATGAGTAACAATTACCTGTCTTGCTCCATGTCCTTGAGAGCACTTGCTTCATCACGAGTCACCTGTACCCAACTCCACAGGTGTCCGTTCAGTTTCTCACTGAAACCGTTCCATATAATGACATCAAAACTTTTCCGCAAACAATCAACGAACACTCCTTATTTATCAAGCAGCTTATTCAGATTGAGAGCGCACAAAACTTCTTCGAAAAAAAAATAGATACCGAGCTATGCCCGATAGTAAAGGCAGTTCGTAACAAAGCATAAAACACGCACTCACGCCACCAAACAATAAATGCCACCTTCACATATTTTTTTCACGTCCCACAATCACACACGATTTTGATTATTAATTATTGCCACACCTTACCGGCTGTTTAATTGTTCTTCTTGTTTCACAATTTCATACAATACATCATTTGTACAATAGATACTGCGCTACGAACGTTGAACTTCGCAACAATGCACTGCTTGCGGACTCGCACAATAAAATCTGAAGCTAGCGGCAAAGGTAATTTATCAAAATACACGCCTTCAAAAGTTCTACATCTCGTCGGAAACACAATTTTACAATGGAAGCTGAAAGAAAAAGTTAGGGTTAAACAATTTTTTTTCATGGTACACCCTGAGTTGAAGAGGGAAAATTACTCTAAGTCGGTAAATTTTTAAGCTATAAAAATTTATATATGAAAATTCCTTGATATTTTCTGCGCTACAACTTTGCCCAAGAATGTAAACGTCTATTTCTGCAAATAAAAAAAAATAGTTTTTGTATTTCCGTGAAAATGGGGACTACCCTAATTTTAATCAACATCGAAAAATGAGCCTTCGTTTTTATTTCAAGTTTCACCACCATTTTTTTAAGGTTAAAAATTGACCGATTTAGAGCAACTTTTCCCTCGTCAACTTAGGGTGTACCGGCAGCCCTAAGTTTGCACTTTTAAACTGAAGAAATGATCCATTAAAAATTGAATTTCATTCCATAAAAAACGTATTTATGACCCATTAAAATCTCAGTCAATATCCATAATAAATGGATATGATCCATAACATTTATCAAATGATCCGTAATTTATATAAAATTTAGCAATAAATGTCAAAAAGTACCGTTATATATCTAGGGTATGATCAATAGAATTGTACGGATTACCCATAAACATATAGCAAATGTTCCGTAAAAGGTTCAATATCATTCCTTAAAGTTGAAAAATTGATCCTTAGAATGTAAAGTTTGTGAACTTAAATATATACACATGATCAATAAATTATTGATCCAATCGTCAATGATCCATGATAGTTTTGGAAAAATTAACCACAAGCTTCTTAATATGGCCCATAGGAAATAAACTTTGGGCATTGAAAATACTATGTAGGATCCATAAATTGAGCAATTTCTACTACTTGAAATTAAACAATGAACAGGTGACAGGATTAGTTAGTAATGTTTGTTGTTGTTATTTAAAGTAAGCAAACATTATTAGAAAACGAAACCGATTCTTCGACTGCTCAATTGTTTGATACATCGTAGGATGAATAAAGGAACAATGAGATTAATATGGGGACAGTTACTCTACATGACAAATTTATGGCTTGATCAACCTGTTATTTAAGTTTTTTTATAAAATTATGCCGGGCAACGCTTGCTGTCCAACTCGCTATCGCTCGTCGGACCTAACTACAAAAAACATCCTCCGTTTGCATTATACCGGGCAAATGCTTGAATCAGTCGTTAACTTGAAGACGATATCGGAAACTTCGACCGCTTTCACTTCCTTAGTTCTTCAATCCTCAACTGCTCAGCAGGCAACATTGATATTTCTAGCACTTGAGTACAGCATAACAAATCGTGGCTACTATGTCACATTGTACAATATAGTGTGTCTAACTGAGGAGCTGTTTGATTTTTTTTCTTCTGAAAACCAATGTTTGGAAAAATTGTAGTTGAGAAAATTTTCTATAAGAATAATTTGCTACGGATCATTTATATGAGTTTACAGATTATTATTCCTTGTTTTATGGATCATAGACAATTTATTTATGGAACATTTTCAATAATTTATGAATCATGTGCACGTATTTCAGTGCACAAATGTTACATTCTAAGGATCAATTTTATAACTTTAAGGAATGATATTCAACCTTTTATGGAACATTCGCTATATGTTTATGGGTAATCCATACAATTTTATTGATCATACCCTAGATATATAACGGTACATTTTTGACATTTTATTTCTAAATTTTGTATAAATTATGGCAGCTCTATAATGCATCATTAAGATTGAATGAATTTTCAATAATAAACTGAAAAACGCCCCCAAAGTGAAATGGATTGCTCGTTAAATTCAACAAAATATAACCATAAATATATGAAATCGTTCCATAGACATGTGACAATAGCTTCATAAAATAATTAAAATGAACGATTGAAAACCCGGATATGTTCATTATCTAGTATGCAATGCTAAGTATAATGATGTACAATCTGACAGTGATCCAGTTGAAAAGTAACCTTAACCTTCAATTAATGTACCATACAAGATCAAGGTACTTTTTCATCATCCGTATGGTACACTAATTGATGCTTAAGGTTACTTTTCAAGTAAACCACTGTCAGATTATACATAGATATATTTAGCATTGCATCTATCATTAATTAACATACCCGGGTTTTCCAATGCTCAATTTTCATTATTCTATGGAGCTGTTTTCACATGTCTATGGAACATTTCATATACTTTATGGTCTATATTTAGTTAAATTTAACGAGCAATTTTAAGGAGCATTTTTCAATTTGTTAATGAAAATTTGTCCAATCTTATGATGCATATACCCTTTTGCCATAAATTATGGATCACATTGATAAATATTATGGATCATATCCATTTTATTATAGATATTGACCAGAGTTTTATGGGTCATGAATGCGTTTTTTGTGGAACGATTTTAAGTTTTTAATGTATCATTTATTAGTTTTTATATGCAAAAGTATGTTTGCCGGGTGTACCATATAAAAAAGTTTTTCTGTCTAAATTTTTTATTTCAATTTCCATCGTAAAAGATGTAGAACTTTTGAAGGCGCGTATTTTGATATATGCCGCTAGCCTCAACCAATCAATAGTTATTGAAGTTTTTCTTCCTAAACCATCCCAGATTCAATTGTAATTTTCTAAAGATACAGAAATAACATATCTCTGTTTAACATATGTTAAACAATATAAATTATCCTTCCAGATGACGTCTTTATTTTGTTTTTGCCCCAATCATAGAAATCAACATATGAAAAGGGCGTATTTTGTTTAGAAAAACTTCAATAACTATTAATTGGTTGAAGCTAGCGGCAAAATTTGTATACCAAAGTACGCATCTACAAAAGTTGTGAATCTCGTTGAACACAATTTTACGGTGAGAATTGAAAATGAAAAGTTAGGGCAAAAAAGTTGTCCAGTTATTGAGCTAAAATTGCACTGAATCGGTAAATTATCAAGCTACAAAAAATTTATACATGAAAATTCCTTGAAATTTTTTGCGCTACAACTTTGTCAAAGAATGAAAACGTCTATTTCAGCAAATAATAAAGTTATTTTGTTGTATTTCCGTGAAAATGGGGACCGCCTAAATTTTAACTAATATCAAAAAATGGGCCTTAGTAATACAAACCATGCTGTAGAACATCACTTTGCTGTAAAGTTTCAATTTTAGGCGCTGGGAGCATGTTTCCTCGTAAATTCGTGATCTGGACCATAGTGCAATGTCACCAAAGCAAAAAAGATAAACGACAAAGGACTTTTAAATGTTGAAACCGATTTTTTTGAATTTTTTTAAATTTATTTCGACTTTGCTCAATGGTGCAAACTTTATCACGCATACGGCATAGTTTATGCTTAGGTCTCAAAGGTTTAAAGAGAAATGGAGCATCACTTAATCTTCGTAGACTAGATGCTCCCAACGACCATTTTTAAATAAATTGGTGTTGTTGTTGTTGTTTTGTATTTACGTGACTATTAGCCTGATGCTGTTTCTTCACGCCAGAGAGACGACCTGGACCCTACACACCAAAAAATGATCAAGGATTTGGGCAAAATGGGCCATCAGCAAAATTACATTTTACTGATAATTTGGTTTGTTTTTGCTGAAAACCAGATTGCGGAACACTCAGCATCTTTCCCCCACCTAACTGTCAGTCTGTCAAGTTAAGAAAAAAGAAACATGGAACGCTTTAATTAATGTTTTGTGTAAAAATTTGTATAAATTGTCGACGACTTCATAGATTCGGAAATACAGGAAGGCGTTGTGACATAGAGAAGTTGTTTGGTTAGAAAAACAGATAAAAATAATTATATGTTTTCTACAGCGTCGACCAGAATGGCGGAAATTCCGCGGAGTCAGGCGTGCAATTCCAGGACCACAAAAAATCGTAAACTTTTTTGGAGTGGATCAATGTATGAGCTAAAACATTTTCTAGAACTTGTTTTTCTTTGAAAATAATACTGACAATCATTTTCAGCCTGAAGACGACGTTGAACAATACGCTTCTGGCTTCTCGAAAACGAAGCTTCCGATGCTTATTATCAAGGCACCGCACTATGAGGAAGGAGCTGCGTACATCCGGTTAAACTGGCGTGTATTTTCGGTAGGATGTGATATTACTCGAGCATTTTTACTGTTGGTGCAAACATACTATGCATTCAAATTGAAGTTTGAGCCGTCTCTTGCAATTATTTTCAATTTTTTCACTGGAGCTGTTTAGGCCGTGGAAAATGTGACCATAACCGTAAATAACTTAATCTTTGAGCTTAGCTATGCAAGATACTGAAATATCGTTACAAATTTTGGAAGAAACCTCAAAATAGAATAAACAAGCCAAAATAATATATGTTATTAATAATCCTAACTTGAAATGGAAACCAGAGAGCTGATTTTTCAGTAAATTTTTATTTTTTTGCTGAATTCTACCAGCAAAGTGCCGCAAAGCACGGAACAGCCAAAATTGCAGAATTTTCAGCAAAAATCAGCTGTATACTGAAAGTTCAGCAAACTTCTGTCAAGCAAGATGACATGTCGCATTGCTGAAGTCAGTAATTTTATATTGCTGAAATGATTACGGAAAATTCAGCTCTGCAAAATTCAGCAAAATTTTGCTGATTTTCAGCGAAAAAAAATTGTTGTGACATATCGATCACATCAACACATGGGCCAAGACCAACGGTTTTACTTCCCTTCCTAGGGAAACGGTGATCAGAGATTTTCCGCCTCAGAAAATCCGAATGATGCCGACAGGAATTAATACCAGACCTAAGACCTGTCCACGTTAAATTTCGAACACATTTCTTTCCAGTGTAGTTTTTAATTATTTAACGGATCGCTGACATGTTTTACTTGTATGACAGCTGAAACTCTCCACTTTATTTCGTGGTATTCTTGTAACATTCAGTAAAATGGTGTCTAATCAAGTGGAAGTGCGCGAACGCATTTTGTACGAACGGCAGTAAAATCCGAATTTATCGGTACGCGATCTTGCCAAGAAACTAAAACTACGGAAAAGTACCGTGTTTTGTGTTTGCAAATCATTTGCCCAGCGCTTGACTGTGGATCGGAAGGTTGGAAGTGGAACAAATCTAAAAGTATGCTCCCTACAAATGGACAAGAAGGGATGCAAACAATCGCAATCTTTCTGTGCGAAATGTGGCTCGCAAAGTTGGGAAGTCAAAATCACATGTAGCAAAAGTGAAGCAGAGGCAAGGACTGACAGCGTACAAAGTGAAAAAGGTGCTCGAACGTGATGACAAGCAAAATTTCACTGAAAAAGTCGTTCTGAGGAGCATATTCAAATTCATTGAGCAGGATATCTGTGGTTTCTTAATACTGAGTTCCATGTACCTCTGCTCAAATTCGAAAACTCATTCTAGAAAGCTCACGTTCATAGTCGACCGACACTCCAAACACAACAGCCATCAATTTCAACTAATAGAATAGAGCAACAATCCGATATGGCTGGAAGTGATAACAATCAACTCGACTAGGCAATAATTTACAAGACAATTGCATCAACTGATAAGACATTCGATGCGCGGTCGGGACGGTCGGGAAGGAGCCATATCTTGTTCTTGGAAAGTGTCAAGAGGTTCTTTGTGCTCAGGAAAGTGTAATGCTGGTAGTTTACCCAAACAGGTCGCTTTCAAGTGTCGCGCACTCGACTGTTCGTGGCTAATTGAATTCAGTATTGGTATTCGTGTCCGTGCGCTCGCTAGTTCGTAAATTCTGTTCGAACGCCAAGTGGTACAAATTTATTGGGAAAATATTTGCATTTCTGCTGGTGTTTGCTGCGTGCGGAGGAAAATGATTCATGAAGATAGTTTTGATTGATCGAATTCAGACGAGAAAAGTTTTACTGTAGAAAAAAAACATCTCTCTCGTTTCTATTGTGTAAGTGCCAGGCGGTGAAAAGGAATCAAGATGAAGAACGCCGGAAACAATATGCATTACTTTACCGATTCCTCGGATGATGATGACGAACAAACTATGATGATCAAAAAGTAAGTTACCCCTATATTCCACCACCGACAGTTAATAAGATACACTATAACACTCGCCATAAACTGGAATGGTTCATAAATCAAGACATCATCTACGCATTCGTTTATACGATGGTAGTTCGAAAGTGTTTCCTTTAAAAAGCGATCAGTACTCCGCTCAGCCCGGAATGTGCTCCACAGTGGCCGGAGGAAAAAAGAAGCACGGAAAAAAACTTGATGGAAATTGACTCAATTGAATATTCAATCAAGAGAAAGAAATTTTCTCCCATCCAATAATGGCACCTCCACATTATAGATTCCAAGAGTCGTTTCTTTAGCTTATTCTTATTGTATCCTACCACTTGTGCCCACGCTTCCGACCCGACCCTTCGTCGTCGTCGTCGTCATCTTCGCTGGCTATCAACTTGCTTTGCCAATGTTCCGGAATCATGATGTTCAGTAGCCCGCCCTTGAGGCTGCCAGGCAGCAGGAATATTTATTCAGATTTATGAAAATTCAATCATGTTTGGTGAAAAAAAAATCTCACTTCCAATTATGCTCATCGTTCCGGAGAGTTTGATTCATTCCGATGATATTTTTTCGCTAAGGGGTGATTCATCCCTCATTTTGTACACATTTTCTTACACTTGGAAAATTGTTTTTTTGCTAGAGGAAACAGGTTCGGGAGATTTCAAACATTTTTCGAACAAATCCCGAATATGTTATTATCTGAAAGCTACACCGAGCCGAAGGTAACGACGAGCAATTGCTTTTTTAAAGTGCAAAAAAGAAGTGGACAAACATTGTTATCAGTTCTGTATTGACGTAAAACAAGATATTCAGCTTTCTCGCAACTGGCAAACATTGATTCGCTGTCATCAGGCAAAATCGTCAAGACTGACGCATTCCAGTCAACATTCCTTCCCTAACTCATAATGGCTTAACGCAGTAATCGATTCCTCCTCACATAACTAGAAGGAAAACCTTCAATCAACCACTAATTCGATCCATCTAACTTGGAACACGTCAACGCCTTCGCCTCCGCCTCCGTCCCACCGACCCAAACAACTAAAGACAACTGGAGCAAACTGAGGGCCATGCGGGCAAGATGGCGAGTCTTTCAAACTGTTGATTTTACCCCTTCATTATTCATGCATGATCAAAGTCCGACGCTTGGACCGACAGTTTCGATCTCGGGAAATCTTCCTCCGCACCGCTGAAACAAGATTATTCCATCAATTACACCTTATCGTTTGTGTGCTACCGGGAGCAGGTCCGGACATGCTTGTCGGGAGCCTAGATTGCATTATTGCCATCGCAACTCGTCCCAAAGTATTTGCATACATTACACAATCACTCTAACACTGCTGCCGTCTCGGCCTTGATGGTCTTCCCTTTCCAACCAACATTTGCGCGGTACTGGTCCTGTTGCTTTTGCTGGGCTTGGTGGCCTGAAGGAATGGCCTGGACGGTGGACCGAAAGGGAAAGTTTTGGGAGAATTTGATTGCTTGACTGATTTCGAGTATGTTGTCTTGAATGTTCGTCTCAGCTCAACGAGATTGCAATATTGCGATGGGTTTGTATGTTCGTGTACATATGTATGTGTGTACATGACACTTTCTTTCTTTCCTACTCCAACTTCACGTTCTTCGCGATAGTTCTGTCAATTCAGCCTGTTGTCTTTGAAGGACGTCCCAAGCAGCTTAGCTGGCGAGATCGATTCACGCTTTTTTGTACATCTGCACAATCCTAGCGACCGTATCTTTGTAAAGCTGGACATTATCAGCAATACCACGGTAGCTTTTGTCAGTTTTGTGATGTTTAATAATCAAATTTGTTTAATGTTTAATAATCAAATAAACTTTTTTTGCATATTGTATAACTCTAGTTAACGAAACATGATGACTTCCTTTACGCACAGTTCGTATTCAAATATTTATAAAAGGCGAACACGAGATTATTGCAATACAGGTAATTTACTATAAAATCTCATATATTTATCAGTTGAAAGTTACTCCCAGTGGGAAAATGATAGGTTAAAGATATTTGAACATTTACAGTATGCAAAAACAGTTTATCCACCGCCAGTGAAAAATTAGATATCTTCCAAAAAACCCACCAGAAAATTAAAACACGGTAAATTGTTCAGTTTCTAATTATTTATGCAAAAACAAAGCCAATTGATGTGAGTTCAGAATAATGTCATGATGTTAAAAAAAAGTTAAGAAATAGCGCAAATTTGTATATCCATAGTTCAAAGTGCTTCGTGTGACCATCTTTGGCTTCTATAACTGCTCGGCAAAGTTGTGGCATCGATTCAACCAGCTTAGCAGTTGTTTCTGGAGTGATTTTGCCCCATTCAGTTGAGATTACCTGCCGCAATTTCTGGATACTTTTTGGTTGTCACTCCTGTACCTTAATTTTCAAAATGGACCAGATACGATCGATCGGATTAAGGTCGGGAGACTGAGGCTGGCTACTCCATAAACTTGATACGCTTTTCCTAGAACCACTGCGAAACCAGCTTTGGGGTGTGCTTCGGATCTCCGTCTTGTTGGAACGTATATCTGCACCCCAACTTTAGCTTTTGTGCAGATGCTTGTAGTTTCGCTTCAAAATGTCCAAATAAATCATCAATGAACTCAGGTTCTCCAACGCTGGATGTGGCAAATCAAAGTCATGCTCAGTTGGTTGAAAAATCAATGTTGGTAAAGTAACTCACCACCGCCATCCTTGACTGTAGATCGCAAACACTCCTTTTGCAGACTTTGCCTTGTTAACAAAATAGGCCTTTTTCAAATGTTTATTTTTATAGTTGGGGCAAACCAAAAAAAAAATTCTTAACAGCATTTGAAAGGATTTTGATCATTGTAGATCATGTATAAAAACTGCAGAAAGTTTATTTTTTTTAAATTGAATAAAATACATTTGAAAAGGGCGTAATTTTATTTAAAAAAAAACGTTAATTTCTCGCTAACGGTAAGAGACGACATTGTTGGAAAATTTGAAATAAAAAAGTTAGAGCAACGAACTCTTTTTTCTGGACACCGGAAGAAATGCTCTAATTCGATCATATCAAAAGGTACAGAAAAAATTATACCATAAAAAGTTGCTTGAAATTATTTATTCTACAGGTTTTCTTGATAATATATGCCTTTATTTCAGCAAATTTAATTTAGATTTTCAATTTCTTCGAAAATAAGGACCACCCTAGTTTTCATTCACACCAAAAAAAAAAACGCCTTGTTATTAGAAACAACTTTGTTGTAGACAGTTATGCTCCAAAACTTCAAAGTTAGGCTGAAAATGTATCTCTCCAGTTAAATTCGCATTCTGGACCACTGTGCATTGGTCCATGAAATGTGGTCCTGGGCCCGCTTCAATCTTTGTTTTAATATTTTTATGCGAACAACCATGGCTTCTTAAGTGCTACTCTGCCATTAAGACCGTTCTTATGAAGACGATTGCGTACGGATTGTGATGTCAGTTGAATGGAAAACTCGCTTTCAATCTGTTTCGCAATTTTCGGTGCTGATAGTCCCCGGTCCAGCTTCGCGTTCTTCGCGATAGTTCTGTCAATTCGGCCAGTTGTCTTTGAAGGACGTCCCGAGCGCTTAGCTGGCGAGATCGATTCACGCTTTTTTGTACATCTGCACAATCCTAGCGACCGTATCTTTGTAAAGCTGGACATTATCAGCAATACCACGGTAGCTTTGCCAGTTTTGTGATGTTTAATAATAAAATTTCGGATACTGATCGAAATTTTCGCTTTTTTGGGCATTTAATTCAACAAATAACTTTCAATTTTGAACACGAAACTGAAATTTTGAGTACGAAAACTTTAAGAGCAGCAAATGACAGCTTGACACAATATATACATTCAAGAAAGTTAAAGAATACACACAAAAACTTTATAAATCATACTTAAATCGTAGCATCCGTTTGGGGCTAGATAATCTTTTTGGTGTAATTTTTACCCTTTCTCATAATTCATAACATAAAATCTCAAGAAACAAACGCCGTATTTTCAATGACAATGTGATAAATAAACAGAAATTGATAAATCATGGAGGAACACTCATTAAATTGAACTGATTTTCACAAAAAAACATAACAAATGTAAATTGGTAAGGGGGGGGGGTATAAACTTTTTTGCATACTGTATAACTCTAGTTAACGAAACATGATGACTTCCCTTATGCACAGTTCGTATTCAAATATCTATAAAGGCAAACACGAAATTATTGCAACACAGGTAATTTACTATAAAATCTCATATATTTATCAGTTGTAAGTTTGTACACAGAAAAATGTCCGAGCTCAGATCCGTGAACTGCAGTCATGAGTTCGAGAACAAGCAAAAATACACCGTAAACTGTACACGTAGTTATGAGCTAAATACCGTTTGCAGGGACAAATCCTGAAAACGTGAACTAGTTCGTTTTCGTTTTCGGGAACGCTTTTTTTCTGTGCAGGGCAGTTCTATACACGTATTGAGCTCAGTTTACATAAAATGGATCCAATATCCATAAGATCCATAAGTCGCATCTGGTAACTTTTTCTCGTATTTTATCCACACCCAACGCATGTTATTTGCAGTCTTTACTTTTTTCTTTACCTTCGTATTTCTGAATTCCCGCTTCATCATGGCCCAGTAAGTTTCGACTGGACAAAGTTCAGGGCAGTTCGGTGAGCTCAATGCTTTGGGAAAAAATGCACCGAAAGAGTCTCAAACCATCCGTGCACGCTTTTAAAGTAGTGGTATGGAGCTAAATCTGGGCAAAATAGTGGTTTTCCATTGTTCTGCTTCACAAATGGCAAAACAAATTTTTGGAGGCATTCCGTTTTGTAAGTTTAACCATTGTTCTATCGCTAACTTAATGAAGGTAGAACGTCGTCGGATAACGCGCACTAAATTAACTTGAACACTCTTCTGGGTAGACTTAAAGAATAGGCTTAATAAGTCTTTATGTTGCACTACTTTACAGTAAATGCTCAGTCTACCAGTCTGTCAGTCAAGGAGATCCCCCCCCCCTCCCTACCGTTCAAATGCCCTCCGCTCGTTTTCAATCTTGTATCTTTCAATATCAAAGCCTGCCGTTACTCTATACGGAACTATCAATACACTTTCTCTTCATGTCTATTTGTTCTAGCAATAAAATTACTGTCCGCTCCTAGCGCTTTGCATGGAGATGAGAAAATATCTGCTTCTGAAAAAACTTCATCAAAGATCGTTACTTCCGCGCTGGGGAGAATACAAAAATAACAATCAAAAGTGAAGATAAAACAGCTTAGTTTTTTTTTAAAGATACGTTCCCGCATCTACAGTGGCTGGTATCTGCTCCATGTCGCCACTGGTTATTAATTTTCGAATACGATTTAGACTTTAAATTACCATCCAATCCGCAAATTGAGAATTTTGGCGCAGTTTTCTTGCATTTTGAACAACAATAAATCAAATTCATAAAATACGATTACTCAGCATTTGACGTCTTAGATATATTAATTAAATTGAATATCATTTACTCAACATTGAGTAAGCTCGAATGAGCGTGTATGTGAGAATACTTTAACATCTGGCAATATACTTTACCTTGTTTTCAAGATACTTTGGTCTTTGTTTGCACAACGAGGGAACGGCATGGGCATAACAAGATCTGTCAGTCCATTTACTGGGGAGTGCTCATTCGAAAGGGACCGATTTTGGAAGTTCTGAACCTGGTAAAGCGTGTCCTACATCAAACGCTATAGAAAGTTACCCATTGGGTATTTTCTCTTGAAAACGTGGGTAGAAGTAGTTAAAAGTGTTTTTGTTGTTGTATTTTTATCGCTGTCAGTTTTTCAAAAATTGGAAAATAATGGCGTCTCCCGAAAAGCAACGCCGTGAATTGATTTTGCGCAAAACCCTTGAATGTCCTTATCTCTGTCATCCTGACATCGGAAAACAACTTGGAATCGTGCAATCAATTATGAGTCATGTGATTAAACGTTGCTACGAAACTCTGAGCATTGAACGGAAGGAGAAATATGGTCAAGATGGATGTTCTATTAGTGTGATCCTGATCACACTAGCGTGTTGTGAAAGCGTTTAAGTGGAATTCCAAGTCTTTCGTTTAGAGCGCCGAGGACCAGAAGGGACTGAATATCGTTATCCAAATCGTGACAAACGACAAAATACGTTGGGAAAGTCGGAGGCCCGGAAACTGTACACCTAGATGCTGACGAAGCCTCGTTGTCTCATCATGGCTGATGACACTTACGTCGAGGCGGACTTCTGGCAGCTTCCGGGGCTACTGTTCTTCACGCGCCCAGTACAAGTTTGATGTTTCGGATGACGTAAGAAAGCAGAAACTTTTAAAGTTTGCCAAGAAATACATGATTTGGCAAGTGATCTGCTCATGTGGCAAACGGAGTGCGCCTTTCGTGACTACCGGGACTGTAAACGGGGAGAACTCCCTCAAGGAGCGTCTCCAGAAGCGTCTGCTTCCTCTGTTGAAGCGAAACGAATGCCCTACGATCTTCTCGCAGGATCTAGCTTCGTGCCACTATTCAAATGTTGTCCTGGAGTGCACTCACAAACACATTTAAATATGTTAACACAGACAAATATACAAAACACTTGCAGTTTCTTCAACGATTACCCATTAAACGGTCAATTCAAATGTTTCTTAGTTGGTAGTATTGCCACAGACAGCGCGCATACTCGATTTTCTTACGTTTAACGTTAACACACTACCGCCATCTGTTTAGGTTTATCATCCATCACAGTGTGCTCAACAGAAGGGGAAGGAGTATTAGTGACGATGATTTATAGTGCCAGTTGTTCGATATGTTATGTCTGTTTGCCTGAGATTTATTTTAATAAAGAAACGGAGATGGATTAATATAAAAATATAAACATTTTCATCAAAAACCCGCGTTGTAACGCTCTTTGATGATAATTGTTCATGCTGCTGATCGAAAATTATGCATAAAACATGCAAAACTACGAATTCTAAAACGAGTTTTTTTTCCTAAAGGGGACAAAAGGGGACAAACAATTTTGTACGGATCTTGTAGATGGAAGTTTGTATTCTCAGTTCACGTATTTTGTGTTTGCAAATACTTGCATGTAAAGGAATAAGATATCTTGCAAACACGTATTTTTTGAAACTTCAACCCCTACAACTTTTTAATACAATAACTAGCAACTATCTTGTATCTTTAAAATGGGCGTCATTTTATACCTTAGAAGTCATCTCTGCAAAGTTTTCAAATTCAAAATTGAAATAAAAAGTTACTGCAAAACAAGGGAAGTTAGAAAAACTGTTACAAAACGATACGTAGATGAGATAGAAGTAAAAAATTTTCAGCAAAGTTTCATTAAATTAAAATATCATCAATTCTGTAGGAGCAAAACATCCTCTAAATCATAAGAATAAAAAGTTGAAAATTTTATTATGAACATAAAAGGACCACCCTAGTCACCACACAAACCATAAGATAAATCTTATTTTTAAAATTAAATCTTCAGAACACATCATCTGTCTAAAGTTGATAGTTTTCGAGTTATCGATTTTTGTCGCGAAATTTGCCCATTCGTACCATAGTGGAGTGGTACGAAGCCAACAGGGTCACTTTCGTACCCTAGGACATGAACTCGCTCAACGCACCGGAACTAAGGCCTATCGAAAAATACTGGGCTATTATGAAGTAGGCTCTACGGAAGCATCTCAAGCAGGTCAAATCTGAGAAAGATATGAGGAAAAAGTGAGTTCCAGTACAGAAGTAACTGCAGCCAGATGTTGTACAGAACCTACACTGAAAAAAACATTCGTTTGCACCACGAAATCGAAGGTAGGCCTAGATTCGTTGTTTTCTGCAACGAAAATGATTTGTACTCTTCGTATTTAATGCCACTTGCGCATCTCTCAAACGCACTGAGAATTTGTTGACACAGAAAGAACATTCATTCATTGTACAAAAACAATACAAAGGGCTACGAGTGAATTTTAACCAATAAAAATGATATTTGGTAGTTGCATGAACGACTGACAGATCTACTTTATCGGCTCAAAATATAATTGAAAAAAAAAGACACAACCACGAGTAATTGTTCAGCGTTTTATTTTTTAATGTTTCTGGCGTGAGCTTCCCCAAGAAGCACACTACGATCAAAATAAGTTGTAGTTGACTTGATTATGACTTAGCAAGTCATATTTATGTTATCTCAACAGAATGGCAACAAGTGTGCTACTAGGGTCGATCCTGTATTTATAGGAAGACCTATTATTGAGTCCGTGGCTGATCTCACTAAAGCATGTTGACTCGTGAGAGGTTACTTGATTGATGTGCATGAGGTTCTAACTCTCGACAGCGCTATATGTTCAATTTTGGGATAAATTAATGATTTCCGCCCATCCCACACAGAATTAAAAGCGTTCACGAAAATGAAAACGGACCGTGCACTAGTTCATGTTTTCATGATTTTTGATTTCATGAAATTTGATTTGATTCAGTTCACGGTGGATTTTTGCTTGTTCTCGAATTCATGACTGCAGTTCACGGATCCGGGCACGGATTTTTTTCCGTGCAGCAGGAGTACCAACTTTTACGAGTACGATCGAAGAGAAGCAACGATTGGCTGGTCTGCACGAAACTCATTTTGTGCATTATACAAAAATGGTGTAATATTAGCATTTTGTTAGATGACAAGCAATGTGAATGTTTCATACAATTTACAAGACATTTGATCTATAGTATGTGCAAAATCCATGTTTACGAAACGAGTGAAAGTTTATGAGTATAAATTTTCAGTGTAAGGAGTTGCGTTAAGCGTCAGGTTCGAACGCACGGTATGGTATTGAACTTGAATGAAATAAATATGACAAAAGTTTACTTATGGGTTGTATTTTATTGTCTGGAAGTTTGAAAAGGATCAGTCTACTTGGTTATTTTCTACAGCGTTTTTTTTCCGTGGTACAATTTGATGTTATGCAGCCTCCTGTGTAGCGTTAGTTAAATTATGTTTATTCCATAATAAAATACGTTGGACTTTCTTAAAATGCTGACACAATATATATTTTCTCCTCTAGGAATCAAAGAACGTGGACATACGTATTGAAAATGGTATAAAATGACTCGTTGGGAATGACAGATCCAAGAAAATTGATACAGATACTTCCCCTTTATTTCCGAGTTTTTGAGCTTAGGAGCCTTTACTTGCTTGACAGTAGTAGAATTAAATGAAAATCCTTTACTCTTTTGTATTCATTTCAATTTCTCACATTCAAACATTAACCTGTACTTCGTACAGCCTGAAAAAACATATCATTTCATCCCCTGCTCAACCCACCGCCAATTATCCCTAAGATACACACAGCAAGCAATATCCTGACGTCCGGTAGAGATAAATCAATTGGCTCATAAATTCTGTGGCTACCATTGAAGGGGTTGGACTGAAGATGAGACGAACATACCCCCCCCCCCCCCTTCCAGCTAAGCACCCGCCTGTAGTGAAAACTAATTGTTGTTTCAATCCCAGCTCAGGTTAGCGAAGCCATCCATACATCATGGTTTCGAATCTTGACGATTTGTCAGGCCTCAACGTTCGAAACACACAAGGAGCTTACTCCAAGAGCCTAGCAGACATACGTCGTCGGTGCAGGGGATTATAATTGGCCATATTTATCAGGTGACCTTTTCGACGAGCCCGTTTATTATTAGCCTGCTAAGTACTGCTCCTGCAACTGCATTGCCTTCCATCGGAGTCTAGCCCTGCGTCGATTTAATTTATTGTGCCCCATAAACTGTAATTAAATTGTGTTTGATATTTGATTAATGCCCTCCGGCTCGACCTCTCGTTTCCTCGTTGCAGGGTTCAGCAGGACAACAAGCTGTGGGACTCGTTCCAGGATCCACCGGTGCAGCAAACGTCTGGCTCGGCAGCCAGTCAGGACTATCTGAGTGTGTTCATCAAGTGCCTCAAAGTGTTTACGTACATTTTCGTCTTCCTGGTGACGCTGGCAGCCAGCTGTTTCTCCAAGATGTCCTTCCTGCTGATGACGTCCAACGTTCGGGAGGGCACCAAAAATCGATACTGTGATGTCAGACGTACGTATGGCATGATGAGTGGCCGAGAGCGATAAACAATAATTGTGAATATTTATACACAGAACCAGACAAACAGTTCGAGGCCTTCATTCCAACGGAACAACGCATCGGGTGGATGTGGGCTATCATTATTTCGTTTACTATCCCGGAAGTTGGAACGTTGATTCGAGCTTCCCGTATATGTTTCTTCAAAAACATACCACGGCCGACGTGGGGCCAATTAATGGCCGTTTGTATCATGGAGGGATTTCATGTGGCAGGACTGGCCATGTTGGCTTTCCTCATCTTTCCAAATTTAGACGCCGTCAAAGCTGTGATGCTGACCAACTGCGTTTGCTTGGTTCCAGGAATCCTTGGGCTGCTGTCCCGGTCATCATCGGAGTCAAGCTTCCATTCAAGTACACAATCGATGTGCTGGCAATCAGTGCACAGATCACGGGATTTGTGGTGTGGCCCTTGTTGAATAACACATTCGAGCTGTGGTTCATACCGGCGGCAGTTTTCCTGGTATCGTGTCACTGGTGGGAGAACTACCTATCGCTGAAGAGCTACTTTCGTAAGTCCTCATGGTTAGAGCCTGTCAACCGAACCTCAGAACATTTTCACTCGAATTTACAGGACCATTTGCGGCATTGGCTACAATTCGAGAAAAACTGACGGAATCTCGTTACAGCACCTATCTGTTCATATCACCGTTCAAAATATTGCTCTTCATGGCAGCCGGAGTGTTCCTGTCCGGTCAGACGATATCGGATTTTTTCACCATGTTCAACCCCGGATGGGGCAACCACACGATCGTGGTCCGTGAGGTAAGTTCTCATTTCCATTCAAATGAAACGTCTTATTGCGCTTCCAACTCGGCGTCATCCGCTGCTCTTGTATGGCAAATTGCTCACAGTTCGAGGCCTCCTGCCGAACGTGATTACATCAGAGCCCATAGGATTATCCTTTCATTTTTTTGTTCCTTCTGCTGCCCGGCCACAGTTACGTAGCAATTTTTTCGCACGCAGATGAAATAGATTCGTTTTTCGCTGGATTGTTGCGAGGGAGAGGGGGGGAAAATGTCCATCAACGCTTTTTTTTCATCAATGCTGCGGGCATATCTCCCAAGCTCAGGATGCCATGACTATCAGCGAATGAATGTAATGGGAAAAATCTCCAACAGCTGCCGGTTGGCTATTTTCAATCGAATGGAACTTGATTGGGGGAGAGATGGGTGCGTTGAAAGTTCACAAAATCTCTAAAAAAAATTAGTACGTTAATTATAAAAAAGTAGTACGTTAATTATGAAAGGCATTCAGACATCAAGACGCTAATAAAAGTATAGCTACTTACGTTGTTACAATGATCAACAATTTCCACACAAATGAGCGTATTCACAGGGCGTTTAAATTTCTCCCAAAAACTGTAGCTATGTGAAAATTAATCAAACTTTTTTATAATTATTAGGTGAGTTTCTGATTTACGGTAAATTATTAATTGGAAAGTTTAACATCCTCGATATTTTCCAACCAACTGGAGCTGCATGCCCTATTCAAGCCAAACATCACAGCTCGTAGAACATGATTACAATCGACCGGGAAAAGCTCATATGGTCGTCAGGCACGCATCAATGAATGAGCATCGCAGTGGAAAAGGGGATAGCTGGGCGCGTTCGGTTAAATTGGTTTCGTTGATAATAAGGAGCAACACTGGAAATGATTGAAGCGTACGTCAAGGATTTCTGAGGATGGTAGATTATAACTAAGGAGTGTATCGAATATAAGCTATCCACATACATTTGCGTTGTACGCATGTATTTGTGATGGTTTTTTATGCTCTGAACACTGCATGCTGTGCGTTTGACTCTCAGCTTTCTTTTGTTTACTTGTTTGTGCGGTTCAAATTCTGCGTTTTCAAAATGTCGCGTATTGAAAAGGAAGTGAAAATTAAGGTTCTGGACACATGGCTAAGTGAGAAGGGTATTACTATGCGAAAATTGGCGAAGCGGTTTGGAATTCATCATGCGAGTGTTAAAACCATCATTAATAAGTTTGGGGAACACTATTCTTTGGATGAGCTACCGGGAAGAGGCAGAAAACCCGGTTCTTCCAACCCGAAACTGGAGCAGAAAGTGGTATCTCTAATCATGAAGAACAAATCAATGTCAATACGTGATTTGGCCAAAAAAGCAGGAACGAGTGTCGGCGTTGATCCAGCGTATCAAGAGGCAAAACCACCTGAAGACCTACAAGAAGCAGAAAATCTCGAAACAAAGTGCAGAACAGAAGAAGCGAGCAGCAACAAGGGCCCGGAAATTGTATTCGCGTCTTTTGCAGCGTCCGGATGCATGCGTTTTGATGGACGATGAGACCTATGTAAAGAAGGACTCAAAAACCCTTCCAGGTCCACAATACTTTACTGCCGTCGTTGGGGAGGATGTGAGCGGTGCGGACAGGTCGATTCAAGTGGAGAAATTCGGTCGAAAGGTACTGGTATGGCAAGCAATATGTTCCTGTGGTTTGAAGTCAACCATTTTTTACACTACCGGAACTATAAATGCGGAAATCTATCGATCTGAGTGTCTCCAGAAGAGATTGTTGCCTTTATATAAGAAGCATAGTACACCTCCACTGTTTTGGCCGGATTTAACGTCGGCTCACTATGCCAAAACCACTCTCAATTGGCTTGCGGAAAAGGGTATAGATTTCGTTGAGATAAATATCAATCCACCAAATTGCCCTCAGCTTCGACCCATCGAACGTTACTGGGCAATCGTGAAGAGGGAAATCGAGGGCAGCTGGGAACATGCAGGAGTTCAAAAAAATTTGGGCTCTAGCGTCCAAAAAATGCGATGCAACACTTGTCCGGAACTTGATGAAGAGCATTCCAAGCAGATCCAAAGTTCGAAAATTTGTGAAGGAATAACTTAAATTTCATCCGGTCTTCATTATGTACAAGTTTAACCTGGTACAATAAAGGATCAATTTTTTGTATGAATAAAATATCGGTTTTGAACATAATTTGAAAGAAAGTTTGTGGATAGCTTATTTTCGATATACTCCTTATTGGCTTAGTAAGAAGAAATCTGCGGTGTCTAAACAATAGAAATTCAGAGAGAACGCTTCAGATTTCCTCGAGAAAGAATTCACTCCAAACGTAATTTGATATCTTACCTTGGGGGACAGTCACTAAGAGATTACTTACCTTACCAATCCGATCAAGGCCGGTGTGGCCTCTGCTGTACAAAGGAGTTGTGTTCATTGAATTCGGTCCATGTCTGCACCTCGTCAGCCTCGCTGTCTGCGAAGGGCCCGACAGTCGCTGTCTACTTGATCGATCCACCTTCCTCTTTGCGCGCCTCTTCTTCATGTGGCCGTTGGTTAGTTTTCGAAAATCATTTTAACTGGGTTGTCGACCGACATTCTTACGGCATGTCGAGCAGATTGTTGTCAACCAATTCTAGCGGTACGAGGGGAGGTTCTCCCAGCAACTGATGCAATTTTGGTTTCATTCATCTCCTTCACTTTCCGTCTTCCATCTGTACTCCACCGTAGATCGTACACAACGCCTTTCGTTCACCAAAGGCGCGTTGGTCCTCCACTAGCAATGTCCATGTTTCGTGGCCGTAGAGAACTTCCGGTCTAATCAATGTCTTGTAGATGGCGAGTTTGGTACTTCAGCGAAATTTACTCGATCTCAGCGTTCTTTGGAATCCAAAGTTGTCACGATTGCCAGCCATAATGCACCTTTGTATCTCTCTACTGGTGTCGTTATCGGTGGTCACCAATGAGCCCAGCTACACGAATTCCTCTACTACCTCGATTTCAATACAGTCGATCTGAACTCGTGGTAGGAGGCTAGTATTGTCTTCTCCAGAGCCTCTTCCCTTCATGTATTTTGTTTTCAACGCATTGATCGCAAGCCCAATCCTACCAATTTCAGCATTAAGTCAGATGATTGTTTCCACTATCGTCTCAAAGTTGCTTGTTACGATATCCACGAAGCCAAAAAGTCGGACAGAATTCCTGAACATCATGTTATATTAAATAACAGACACGGAAATCCAAAACCTTGCCGTTACCCTCTCTTAGACTCGAAAATGTCCCTGAGACTCTAATGAAACACATCACTCGATCCATCGTTGCTGAGACCAACCGGATCAGTTTAAGGTCTGTATCCGCAATAATCCGGACACCTCAAAACATGAATAAAACATAAATTTCGCATTATATTTCCGTCGTAGTTGTTCATTTCAGATTCATGGGATGTGTTTTAACAATTCGTGAAGACAAAACATAGTTATTCGGTATTTGCATAAAATTTTCGAACTTTGCGCCATTAGGGTTTGTACAGACTCTTCAGAAATCGTAGAAGCCGTCTTTGTCCAAATTTGCTGGAAGTGTTTGATGTCTTTGATTCCTTGCTTCTTTCCAGAAAGCTTCCGCTTCATCAGAGCCCAATATCTCTCGATTGGTCGTAGCTCTGGGCAATTTGGCGGGTTTGAGGTTTTTGGTACAATGTTCACTTGATTTGCTTGGTACCACTCCATCACAGTTTTAGCATAGTGGCATGATGCCAAATCGGGCCAGAACAAAGGTTTTGCTTTGTGACTTTTGATGAAGGGTAGCAATCGCTTCTGCAGACACTCTTTCTGATAGATCTCCTCGTTGATTGTGCCTGTAGTGACGAAAGATTTACTCTTTTTGCCACACGTGCAAATTGCTTTCCACACAAGGTAATTTTTGGGAAATTTCGATGCCTTCTTCTTTCTGAAATGCTCAGCTGTAGCATTTCTGGACATAGCAAAATAAAAAGCCAGCCCTGGAAGCTGCTTGAAATCCTCCATCGTCCATAACAACGCATGAAAACTTCGTCCAATATTCGCAGTACAAACGTCGAGCCCGTGATTTTACTGCCAACTTTTGTTTGTGGTTTCGATTTGGAACTGTTTTTACTTTATACGACTTACGTCCCAAACGTTGTTTTGATTTTTGGACTAAACCAGGCGACATCCCTATTTTACGAGGAGAGGTTTTTCGTTAATATCCTTTTCATCTTTTGGTCCATGACAGGATCAGCGCGTCCAATGTTTTTGTCACTTCTCGGTTTCCTCTCCACCGTCAAACGTTCCGAAAATGATTTGAGCACATAGTGAACAGTGGATTTAGGCAGATCCAATGTTTTTGCTAGGTCCCATATTGACAAGTCAGAATTTGCCGTACGCCTGTCGAAATTTGCTCGCGCACTTGTTTTTATTTCGGCGCCATCTGGAATACTAAACATGAAATGTAAACATCAATCATAGTCTTTTTCATCATAGATTCTCAGCTATACCACAGTGAAATTTGTCATTCCTATGTGCAATATTTCAAAAGTTACAATGATTTGAAGGTGTCCAGATTAATGTGGATACAGACTTTATCATATTCGTCCATGATCTGCCAAAGCTGGTTTCGATTGACCGTAGGATGATTAGAAATTCAAGAAAAGATGATGATTGGGTACGTTTTATTCGCAAAATTTCAGCGGCACTTGCCGAATCGCAAAAAAACCTGGTCCGTAGTAGCGCGAGTACCCTGAATCCTGCTTGAAAGATATTAGAAGATTTTTCAGTTTCTTTTCTCTAAAGGAGCAAATCTTAATCATGGTGCTTCATACATACATATTCTTTCATATTATTATATTAGCTAATCAATTTAAAAAAAATAAATTAAGGATCATTTGATCTAAAACAAACGTTAAGCTTAGCTAGCACTAATAATTCAAAGTTAACATGATTTTTTTTTCATCAAGATTAACCTTAAAAACTGTATACAGGGTGAGTGGTAATTTCTGTCAGCTTTTTTTAAAATGTGTAACTTTTGATGAGTTAATCACAGACATGTTTGCGCATTTTTATTTCAGAGTGAATTCAAATATTAACACGGTTTGCTGGTTTGTTTTGAATTTTCATTCATTTAAGACTCGTGGTAATCATGGGTGCGATAAGGTAGATCTATGTTTCAGGTAGAGTATGTTTTTGAAACAATTTTGACCGTGTTCTATTTTCAAAATATTCAAACCACTCGAAAAAAACGAAATATTTATCTTTCGCCCCATCAAACGCTACAAAAAAAACCGGTTCTTGGAAAATCCATCCCAAATCTGACCGTAAATGCACCGTCAGGTGTCCGGAAGCCATTGAACGAGTTAGAGAAAGAATTCGGTGGAATCCTGGCAAGTCTGGCCGAAAGATGGCTAATAATGTCTCAGTCAACGATCAGGAGTATTTTCAAAGATGACCTTGGACTGAGTCGATACAAAAACCTACGGGTGCATGGGTTGACTGAAAAGCAGACGATCCAAGAGTCGAAAGATGTCGGAAGTTTTACAGGCGGCACAGTTATTGTGAAATTCTGTTTTCGGACGGAAAAATGTTCCTGCTGCAGGATCACCACAACCAACACAATGATCAGGTGTATGCAGCACATCTTCTTAATATTCCTCGTGATAAACTAGCTGGATTTATCACGATTTGGGATGTTTCTCCAATACCTTGAAGATTTCATTGCTGTTCATTGAGCCTGGTATTAAAATCAACAGTAAATATTCTATCGGAAATGTCTTGAAGCACCATTTGCATCACTTTATCAATAAAGACTACAAGAATGCACCATGCTGATTCCAACAAGACTCTGCCACCAGGAGAAAGCTACAGGCTCAGTTTGAGGAAAATTTTCCTGAATTTTTTTCGTCGAAAGAATGGCCTACTTCATGATCTGATTTGTATCTTTTCGACTTTGATGCACTTGGCTGCATGCTTGGCCATCTGGAGAATACCAAAGGACTAACCGTGGAAACCTTTAAGAAACGTTTGCTGAAAATATGGAATGTTATGTCTCATGATTTAGTGCGTGCCAGAGGGCAGAAGATTTGAACTGAACTAAATTAAGACAAAAGTTCAAAATATACCAAACAGGAATTTTATTGAAAATTAAAATTCTCATTTTTATGACCATATACTTCACTGACAGGAATTCCCACTCACCCTGTAGCATGTTCACTAGAGCATGGTCCACTTAGCGATGAAACGACATTATTCGGGTCTATTTCGGGCCTAAGCCCCTATGTTTTGTGATAATGAATACTAAACGTATTATTTGTCTCGGTTTCGAAGTAATTCTTGAACTTTGATGTTCAACGGCCTGGCCCACTGTTTTGGTGATTATCACACCAATTTGGCATCTGAGTTGCCGTTTTGATGACTGACCTTCAGTTTTTATTTTACAATTGCCAAGTAGTTTTCAATGGGCCTGAAGAACGGAGACAACAATGGGGACAAATGGGGACACCTGGACGGATTGAAGGTTTTTGGATCAACCTGGAGATTCCGTTATCATTGTACCATTGTTGTACTTCCTGGTTGTAGTGACAACTTGCAAGATCCGGTCACAATGTCACCGCATCATCATGTGACTGGATGAAGGGCAGAATTCGCTTTCGGAGACATTCGAACTAGTAAATCTCCAAGTTCATTATTTTCTTAGTGGAGGAAACTCTTATCTTCTGACCACAGCTGCAAATTTACTTCCAGATCATATATTTGCGTCCGAATTTATCCACAAAAATATTAATCTGACAGGGAAACCTTTTCTAGCCTTCGTGTTGTAAAATGTCGGTCCTGGAAGTTGTCCGAATTCGACTTTTACATAGGTTTTATCGTCTATAAGTATGCATCTACCGGACTTGGTTAGCAGCTTGTCATACAGCTTTCGAGTACGGCTTCTAGATACGGTATTCTGCGATAGCGAATTCACTTCTTTCACTGTACGACGGACAACATAATTTCAATCCAATCACGATCGGACATACCAGGGTTGCTTCTAATCGACCTCAGGACATTTCCATGCAGCTGACGGTTGGCAGTTCCACTCCTGCGTTCATTTTGAGGCTTCTACACTGCGTCACATTTCCACGCTGTGTCAAGGAGATTTAAGACACCCCATACATTTATCAGTCTTGAATATATTGTTTTTATTATGTTCCATACCAAAAGCAAGAGGACGACAAACAATTACGGTTTCCTGGCAACACTTCTGAGAAAGCGCTTTTTGACTGCTCATCTAACGTTGACATTTTATTTGTGGTGTCCAGTACTTTCAAGACAGCTAGGTTTTTGTCGAAGTTCCTTTAATATCTGGTAGAACGGAAAGTATCTTTCACAGGAGGAGAAAGGTATAATTGTGGCATGGAGGGAAATTGACATGAGCATTACACAGATTGCACAGCGGCTTGGTAGATTTCCATGCGCGGTGCATAATTTCTTTGCTGATCCGAAAAATCACGGCAAAAACCATCCAAAAACGATTAAAGGGAAGCTAACAGCTCGTGGCAAGATAAAAATAGTCAATACGCCATAAAATTCCACCAAATCTCTCAGTGTCAGTCACACTGAAGCAGACTACGCATCATAGACGAAATACGCGTATCTGTCAAGATAAGCAATAAAGGTAGTTGGAAATGGAAATTACTAATCTTTCTACTCATTTTCTAGTTCACTTCCAGCAAAATGAACAGCGAAAATTACATAAACGTTCTCCAGACAAGACAGACATCCATAAAAGTGCTGAGACTATGAAGTGGCTAAGAAAAATGATGTTCTCCCATGGCCTTCTCGATCTCCCGACTGCAATCCGATAGAAAATCTGCGTCGAATCTATGCCAACAATAAGCGTTTAAACTTAGAACTGCCATCATGGCAGATTCCAAGCTTTCCATTTCTTCAAAAAATTGGTCAACAGGATGCAAAACCGAGTCTACGCAGTGATCAATACGAATGGAGAACCAATCAAGTATTGAAGACTCACTGTGTAATGTCCATTGATTTAAATTTCAAGGCGACCAGGTTTATTCTAGTATCTGTCTTATATCTATTTGACAAATCAAAAAACAATTACCGTTTGTTTTGATATGTTTGTGAGTCGAATTTGATATTTGTTCCAAATTATGAAATAAAATTACTTGAGTTGAATTTGAATGGAATGCGAAGGAGTGTCTATCAGAAACTACGAAAACCTAGGGTGTCCCAAATCTCCTTGAAGCAGTGTACGCGTCGATTCTAGTATTGAAAACTATTGATTATCAACATTAAACTATTGAAAATAACACAAACATAAGGTGATGTCTTATAATTTCGTTTTGCATAGTAAATTTACTAAATGCCAAGTATTTTCCATTGAAGACTTTAAAAGGAAGTAATGGAGATCTCATATGCAGCTTTGAACGACATTCACTCGGAAGCCTTGGATAAGATCAGACCGGCAATGAGCCAGTGTTGAATTGGCAGCAGGCGGTGACAAGTACCCTGGAGGGTGCTCTAGTTAGCAACTATTGGTCAGGTAGTTGATGGCTCTACCGCCTTTGGCTAGGCAACCATTGGATATGTAGTCGGTTAACCAAGCCAGTGGTGAATTCGTAGCCAGCCAGTTGGCGCAACCACGAGAAAATGATCAGGATGGTATATGGAATGGATTAAGTGGGATGGACACAGAATCAATACCTTGAGCTGTTCTAATATCTATATTAACAACACTATTGCATTTTGATTCTTAGTATGAACAGCAGGTGAATAAAGCAACGTTAACATAGAGAACAGTTCCAACGTTGTCCCTCTAAAATCCAGCATACAAGGTGCATATTGACTAATTTAGTCTTTCGATGACATGTCTAAAATAAAAATATTCTATCCGTGCATAAGCAATTTGAATGAACCCTCACATACCCTATATGTAGAAAAAGGTAAAAAAAATATAAAAAATTCTAATGAAAAAAGCCGACCGAAACTCCCACAATTCAATCATCAAACCGAACGGGTGGAAGTGCAATTGCACCGCCTACTGTAACAAACAGCGCAACATCAAACGAGGCATCGTACGGATTGAACGTACTGAATGTGATACGGATGATAAAAACATATCCAACAGTAGAACCATTCAACAACAATAGCATAAACAACAACAACAAAAAATATTTTAGTAGAAAAAAAAACGGCTCTCGATAAATTACTGCCTTTGGCGAAGGGATTTATTGGCGTCATCAACGCTTCGATGAGTTCTCTCGAGCGCTTGTGGCTGCTAGTTCGATGCTGTGAACATAGCGATATAAATGCTATTTTTATTTTGTTTGAAGCACACTTTCATTTTGCATACATTCTCTCGCCTTGTACATTACGAAAATTTAGAATCTACCGCTGTTAGAGTTGATCTAATGTGTTCTCTAATTGATTGGAAGGCGGATTTTAGTTGAATCCTACAAACTCAGAGCTGTTTACTGGAATGCCTGTAACTAGAAATGAGAAGAAAGATTAGTATTCTCCATTTAATTACAACTACCTTTATTGCTTATCTAGACAGATACGCGTATTTCGTCTACAATGTGCAGATCAGGATTTAAGTAACTAATTTTGCTAATTTTCGATTTTAAGGCGAAGACCGCTGAAATAAAATTGTCACCGTCCTGTCCGATTAGCAATTACCACTTTGGCCCTCTACTAGCAAAGTCCATGTATCGTGGCCGTAGAAAGCTACCCGTATTTTCTTCATTACTTTTACATGCCAATGAGCGGCCACCAGGTGTTCCAATGTTCGAAGTCCAAAGTAGGCGATCTGAACTCGTGGTAACTAGGAGGCTAACATTGTCTTCTCGTGAGCTTCTTCCTTTCATGTATTTGGTTTTTAACGCAGTAATCACAAACCCAATCCTACCAGCTTCAGCCTTACCTCCGATGTACGTATCCGCCATCGTCTCAAAGTTACGGGTACCGATATGAACGTCGTTGGCGAAGCCAAATAGTTGGACAGACTTCCTGAGATCTGCAACTCGTGTCTATCGCAGCTTCTTCCCAGATTTGAAAATAACCTGCCTCTTCACGTGATTTGAATCCTCTTGACTTCTACGCATGTTGGGCAAACTAGGGAATACCAAAGCACTAACCGAGGAAACTTTTAAGAAACGTTTGGTGAAGTAATGGAATCACATGCTTTAAGAAATCGTGCGTGCCATAGGAAGAAAGATTTAAACAGAACTAAATTAAGACACATAATAAGGATATACTGAACAGGAAATACATTGTAAATTCACCGACAGGAATTCCCACTCACCCTGTAAAGCCGCCACCCTGGTAAAGAACCAGCCTCAAATTGAAAGTCACGTAAATACGAAACAAAAGCAACAACAAAAACAACAACCACACCAACCTCCTACACAATTTGCTCCGGTTGGGACTTTTGGATTCCCAGGACATGTGCCGCATTCAAGTCATCTAAAACATGTCTATGGCGGCTGGGGTTTGCTCGGTGGGCAAATCGACCATTCCACTTTGAGCCTAGCCACTTGCAGAGTCAAGTCCACGTCTGCCACTGACAGCCGTATCGTGTTTACCTGTGTCTTGGTGTCCTGTTCTCTCCCACAACAGATGTTGCTGTTATGGCTATATCGACCCCTCATTGCAGCTTGAGGGCCGTGGACATCTCGCACGCTCCCGTGATCTCATCCTGGTTGCAACACTGGAAGATCACTTGTGTGGCGAGGGTACGGTCCTTCTTCCTACTTGTATTTGGAGTATCCGGTCTTAACAATAGGGGCCTCACTACGGTTGCTCTTCCAAGCCACGTTACTCCTTTTCTCTAAACGTTCAACCTCCTCTCTTTTTTTTTCACCCACCGGTTTTCTCTGTGGTTCGTTGTCTGGGCCTAGACGCTTGAGTTGACCTTAGAGCCAGGGTCATCCTCTTGCCGACCAGCCGCTATTAGTTGGGAGAGTGGTCCAGCTAACCAAAACGCCACATCCGCGTAAGTCTTGGAGCCATGTGGCACTTAGCGACCACCTGCTTCTTTAAAACCCGGGGTGCCACTTTCCTCGGGTGACTGCTTCGCACGCTTGGGTGTCCCTGCTCTATGGTAGATGGAGTGAAACCTCTCACGGAGACGGATTGGCTCTCTGATCAGCTAATACCTTGGCTAATACCTAGCTAATACCTTCTAACTCTTGCGCTCTTTTCAAACAGCTTACACGGTTCTCCAAAGCTTAAAAGTGAACCACACCAGTGTTAACATCGAAAAGTTCGCCCCGATCCAGTAGGAAACTGGGTCCGAGATAGCCCGGTCTTGACTTGAAAGTGGTTGAGTACATAAGGAAAAACCCATCGGCGTTGACG
This sequence comes from Aedes japonicus, assembly GCA_034211315.2. NCBI lineage: Eukaryota > Metazoa > Arthropoda > Insecta > Diptera > Culicidae > Aedes > Aedes japonicus. Next base: position 22,857 of record JASCZW010002074.1, on the reverse strand, counting down.
CGGGATTTGGCCAAGCAATTCAACACCAGCATCGTGATGATTCAAACGATCAAAGCTCGGAACTCTCTGGAAACGTACAAGAAACAGAAAGTGCCGAAAAAGTCCCTGAAGCAGCAAGCTCGGTCCAAAACAAGAGCACGAAAACTGTATAACCGAATTCTGGAGAACAAAGACGGACGCATCCTGATCGATGACGAAACTTACTCTTCGTGAAAAAAGACATCAAACCGTCGAACTGCCCGGATCTTCACACAATCCAACAGTATTGGGCGATTTCAAGCGACACTTTCGGAAAGGGAGAACAGTGTCCCGAAACATGCAGGAGTTCCGAAAACCGCCACCAGAAAAGACATAGTAGCAACCGTGCAGAATTTAATGAAGATTTTCAAGTTCATTTCGTTTTACAAGAATTAAAAGTTGTATTGATATAAATAGTGCGAACGGTTATTTCATTTTAATATTGATTTCCGAACAAATTCATAAGTTTGCTTTATTTAAATGAATATCAACATACATATAACAGAATTCACGTGAGTTTGAATATTCACTTCTCATTTCTGAAGAGCGCTCGGATTTTTCTCTTGATACCTCCTTTTTGATTCTGCACAACTTTCTCCGTAACTTGTGGTTGTGCTACACACCAAAATTACTTGAAACCGTCAACACAGCTTTCATCTCTTTCATCTTTCTTAAGATGCCGCTTAATTTGCAACTCTCTACGTCTTTCCCTGTAAATATAATTTAATTTTGTAAATAGTTTTCTGGTTAGAATCTCGCTTAATTGATATTTTATATGTTATAACGATTGATTACGATAAGCAGCCTTGGGAAAAACACCAGACCATTGACTGCAAACACACCACCATTTGGCAGCAATGCACCACTTTAGTTTCGTGCATATAGATGAACCCGAAAGGCATTGCACGCAACACGAGTGCACAAGCTCGTGTATTGCTTTTGACACCGTGTTTGATTTTTGGAAAAACACGAACCGAGTGGTTACAATCAGAAGAAAGCTCTCGACATACACCCAGTATGACGCTGGTAGCCACGGATAGAGTAATGCTCGTCGGATAGTTCTAAACATATGATAATTTGACTTTTTAATTTGTTTCCTTGGCTGTTGGGTGACGGGCGCATAAGCTGAATGAGTTTCGCAATCACGACATGGTTAGAAATGAAATAAATAAACTACGCGTGTTTTCCGCAATCGGACACAATCCCCTAGTAGCACACTTGTTGCAAATAAGTCAAAGTAACTGCAATGTGACTCAATTTAGTCACAATCAAGTTTCTGCGAGTAATTATGACAGAGATGTGTTGCTTGGGTCGGAAACACTCGGCTATGGTGTTTGCCAAAACAAGAGCATTGACATGTGTACCCAATGCTGTGTGTGTTAGTCTGGAAGCACGAAGTCAAAGTGGCGAATATAATGCACGCGCTAGCGGGGTAAAAGGTAGCTCGGCGTGCAGTGTAATGGTTGGACGTGGCTTACGATAAGAATTGAAATATTTCATCAATGTAATGTCGACGTTATAAATTTGCCCTAATTAGCGTATCCAAGCTGCAACGTTGCTATAAAAGCTCAATGTTGTCTTGGGTTGTGTAATGCGGCACATTCTTCTGGAGACGCCGTTAAGTCCGTCGCCCTTCGAATAGCTGTTAGATAATACCTTTTTAGTATTTAATAGATCACCAATTTGAATACAGAAAGGTGGTTAAGAACTTTCTTGCTTGTATGGTAACTCTGACTCATCGATATCGCTTTCGAATTGGCAGGTTAGCCTTAGCTTAGTTTGTTTGCATTATTTTCCGTTAAGGTTAACTTAAGTAAAAATTAAGTTTTCGCATAAGCTTATCGATTTTATTGAATTTGGAAATAGTGCATAAAAGGGCTTGGGGATTTTTTGTATTCAACAATTTTCGTCTGGCTATCGTCAATGCCGGATTGACGGTAACTATGTGGCTGATTCGTCCGACGGATCATCAGACTCGGACGCCACGCAAAGGCCCGCCTTTCTCAGGTAGTAGAACGGAGGTTAGTGAAGTCGGTAGTCTCTCAAGCGAATTTCCCGACGGTCTCCAATCATCCGTCAAAGTAGGTCCTTCTCCAACCTCTGTGGACCAGTTTTCTGAGAGCCCGGATCTGGCGCGTGCGTCGCCAAACGCGCATCAAATAAGAGATAGGGTTTCATTCCACGTCGGGCGGGTATAGCGAAAGCACAGTACGCGAAGCCGTGCGACGGTACGTTGGCCCTTTATCTTTGCGGAGCGAATCTTCTGGGACAGCACGATAACCCGTCGTCGCTTGGCTCTCGAGACAAAACCGGAAGTCTTCCTTCCAGCCACAACTCTCTCCGAAACTTTAATTCCGCCATACTGCGCTCGAGTCACCATCGCATCCCGCCATACTGCGGCAAGTTTCACCACCATAGCCACAGACTTCAGCGCTTTGTCTGGTAGGACGTTTCTAGCCACCATCTTCAAATCGTCGAAACGTCATCCATCGCCATCGTTGAGTCGTCGAGCATTCATTCAACGCTACCATCGAGACGTCAAGTTATTGAAAATCATTTGCAGGTATGAGAGCATGTTTATTACAGGGCCACGATTTGCTCCTTTCCGTACGTTTTCGAGGAAGCCCAACACGAACAAAGGTTAAAAAATACAAATCAATTAGAAAACTCGAAAACCCTTTGTATCGTTTAAAATGCTAGTTCTAATAAATTCATTTGTCTTCTGTTGTCTAATCTAAAAAGTTGGCGTACTCAAAAGTTATGTTTTGCCGTTAGTATCCAACGACCTGAGGAAAGGTCTCACACTGAAAGTTAATTTGAGTTTATATTACAAAATCGAAAGTAATACTCCCAAATCCATTCGTTGTTTTCTGCAACGAAACTGATTTGTTCTTTTTATGAAGATACATTCATAATTAATGGCACACGCGCAACTGGCAAAAGCACGAAGCTTTTGTTCACACAGAAAGAACATTCGTACATTGTACGAAAACAATACAAAGAGCTTCGAATATTTGGTCACAAATTAAAAAGAAACGTCTCTCTGGTGGACTGAGAGATCTACTTTATCGACTCAAAATGTAATTTACAAAAAAAGGAGGATCGCAGCAAGCCGTGCTTGGAGACTGACGTTTTTTGTTTTTGCTGCGTCCTTTTCGCGATAAATAAAATCAAAAATATATTCGTAATTCAACTTAAACAAATATAATATAATGAATATAGTCGATACCTTCCCAAAGCTTGTGATGGTCGGTAATTTTTTTTACCATTTTTTGTTTTGTTTTTTGTGCTCGCCCCAGCACCCGGAGAAAGAGTTAATATCAGCCTAGTTATGTTTATTGCTGTTAGCATTGGGCCAAGCGGACATAAACGATTTAACTCGAGTATTTTTCCGCTTTGTCACGATTGACTTCATGATTATTAGCAGTTTAGAAGGCGAAATAGAATAGCCTTATAGCGGGGGATTTTGATTGTTGGCAGAGTATGAAGACAGGAAAAAGAAAACCAGTGCAGTTTATAAAACGGCCATTTGCTGATCAGAAGCAACGAACGAAGGATGGCGGGAAGAGCAGCGGTTGTGGTAGTGTGATGAAATCGTTACAGGTGCAGTTCTCAACTGGTGATGATGAGTGTTGTTCGTTGCTGGTTGCCGTTCGGACTTTTTGGATCGGATACGGGATCAAACGAAATTAAGCTAAGTATTTCTTATATTTCTGACACCAGAATAGTTTTTAGCCCTCCTAGGGAATGTTGTACAATGGAGAAAATTTCTTCAATCGCACAATAATTTTTGAGGGCTTCAAATGTTGAGTTGACAACCGGGAAGCAGGGTGCAACCTACCTCCGGTCATCACAAGTTCCTGCAAGTTCCACGCCTCCATGAGTAATGTGATCACCGGGAACTGCCTGCTGAAGCATGGAGACGCTGGTTGGCGTAGCCTGGGCAATGTTGTCAATTTGACAGTAGCTAGGTGAGAGGGTGCGACTGATGATAGTGTGCCTTTTAGTCATGTGGTTTATTTCCCGTTCTCGTTTGGTTGATGGTTTCAGCACGCTTTGGAGTCATTTTTGCATTCCGAAACCATTTAGCTTGGGAGCATGTACATATATCAATTGAAGGCTCATTTTGTTTTTTGGCATTTTAGCATGAATATGTGGATTTTACTTATGAATTTTAGCTGCTGTTTTTGATTGAAGACTGGCATGTGATCGTGGGCATTATGTGATTCTATTTGAATAAGGAGTGTATCGAATATAAGCTATCCACATACATTTGCGTTGTACGCATGTATTTGTGATGGTTTTTTATGCTCTGAACACTGCATGCTGGGCGTTTGACTGTCAGCTTTCTTTTGTTTACTTGTTTGTGCGGTTCAAATTCTGCGTTTTCAAAATGTTGCGTATTGAAAAGGAAGTGAAAATTAAGGTTCTGGACACATGGCTTAGTGAGAAGGGTATTACTATGCGAAAATTGGCGAAGCGGTTTGGAATTCATCATGCGAGTGTTAAAACCATCATTAATAAGTTTGGGGAACACTATTCTTTGGATGAGCTACCAGGAAGAGGCAGAAAACCCGGTTCTTCCAACCCGAAACTGGAGCAGAAAGTGGTATCTCTAATCATGAAGAACAAATCAATGTCAATACGTGATTTGGCCAATAAAGCAGGAACGAGTGTCGGAATGATCCAGCGTATCAAGAGGCGAAACCACCTGAAGACCTACAAGAAGCAGAAAATCTCGAAACAAAGTGCAGAACAGAATATGCGAGCAGCAACAAGGGCCCGGAAATTGTATTCGCGTCTTTTGCAGCGTCCGGATGCATGTGTTTTGATGGACGATGAGACCTATGTAAAGGAGGACTTAAAAACCCTTCCAGGTCCACAATACTTTACTGCCGTCGTTGGGGAGGATGTGAGCGATGCGGACAGGTCAATTCAAGTGGAGAAATTCGGTCGAAAGGTACTGGTATGGCAAGCAATATGTTCCTGTGGTTTGAAGTCAACCATTTTTTAAACTACCGGAACTATCAATGCGGAAATCTATCGAACTGAGTGTCTCCAGAAGAGATTGTTGCCTTTCTATAAGAAGCTCCACTGTTTTGGCCGGATTTAGCGTCGGCTCACTATGCCAAAACCGCTCTCAATTGGTTTGCGGAAAAGGGTATAGATTTCGTTGAGAAAAATATCAATCCACCAAAGCTTCGACCCATCGAACGTTACTGGGCAATCGTGAAAAAGGTCTTCAAGAAGACTGGTAAGGTGGCTGGGAACATGCAGGAGTTAAAACAAAATTGGGCTCAAGCGTCCAAAAAATGCGATGCAACACTTGTCCGGAACTTGATGGATAGCATTCGATCCAAAGTTCGAAAATTCGTGAAGGAATAACTTAAATTTCATCCGGTCTACATTATGTTCAAGTTTAACCTCGTACAATAAAGGATCAATTTTTTGTATGAATAAAATATCGGTTTTCAACATAATTTGAAAGAAAGTCTGTGGATAGCTTATTTTCGATGCACTCCTTAGATTAGTTTGGTGATGTTATGGCCGGGCTCTTCGATCACTTATACTGCTGTCCTTGGAGTGTAGGTGGAGGTTTTTTTTTTTTAAAAAAAAGATGTCTTTGTTGTTTTTCAGAAGGGAACATCATGCGTCTTTTGATTGAGGTTTTGTCTGTGATAGTTGTAGTGATCTACTTTATTTTCAAATACCAAATTTTTCTGTTCAGTAACAGACCAGTGGATGTCCTGCCAAATTGTTAATTTAACAACTGGGATGGAGCGTGCGTCCCTGCAACATATCTCTGGTCATCACAGGTTCCTGCTGAATGCTGCCACGGGTCAGGAGATGACCGGGACCGCCTTGACTGGTAGTACAGCCTGGGCACTGTTGTTCTTCTGACTTCGGCTAGATTGAGGAGGTGCGTGCCGAGCTTCTGTCCACCAAGGAGGTGCAGCTAAAACAGCGTCTGTCCAGGCATCTATCGGCTGAGTGGGAAATGCTGTATCGCGTCAACTATACCTTGGGAGGCAGTTCTATCTACGCGATGTGGAAAGCGGGACCCCGGTAAGGTAGCATGCTGAATTCTCACCCTACCACGAGAGATGAAGGTTTTCTTTGTACGGTGTGTGGTCTGAGATTATCCATGGTTTTAAAATATGTTTTTCCCTCGAGGCTGTGATGCAGGTCCGCCTTCAATTGCGGCAGGACCACAATCTGCAACATGCAGACGTTGCAAATATGATTGTTGTTGTCATTCTGTATTGTAGCATTCCCTCACATTTTTTGTGTGTGCTATGTTCAGCTTCAGCCATGTTTTGGCCTATCAAATCTACGTTGTTTGTTTGAAAATATGGGAGGGCTATTCTCGTTTTATTCGAAGGGATTATATAGGACAGGTTTTAAAGAATTGTTTTTCTTCATCCAGGGAATTAATTGAAGGGCTATCATTGTTTGTGGTCCTGCATTTTTTGTTTCGCAGACCTAGGGAATCATTTATTGAAAACTGCAGTTGTTGAAAAATTGGATTTTCCAGTGTTTTTTTTAATTTTTTTTTTTTATTATTTTGGATTTATTGAGTTTCCGTTTGTTGGGCAGCGATCATACTCATATGAGATTTGTTTCGCATTGCTGTTTGCTTGAGTTTTCTTTGCTGTTCTGCTTGGCTGCTGGCTGATCGACTTTATTTCATAGTATCCCGTTGTAATTTTCGCCATTTCAGCGTTTCAATCATCTGGCACCATGTATGAGTGGCCCCAACGGCATCCCTACTATTGGTTTAAATCGGTCCTCAAACTCGATGTTCTAACGCATTCTTATATTCCATTAAAATAAACCAACCACACTTGTGAGTGGCCCCAAGAGCATCCTTACTGTTGGTTTAAATCGGTGCCAAAATTAAAATAGCTTTAAAGTGCATCTCTGTACAGAGAATAAATCGGAACATAGTTAAATATCGTAATCGCTGCCGACGTCAGTTGAATACAGCACACCGTTTAACAAAACGGATCCCGCTGCTTACCCAACCATTTTATACAACATCCCAGTGATTTCTCGTGGAAGTGCAGAGGTGTTCTCGGCTTCCAATAAAACGAGTATAACGTCAACATATTCCTACCCATTCTCTACTTGACCGGCATTTGGGCGAAGCCAGCGCCGGTATTGCATTAGTTTAAGATCACCAGTTTTTACACATTGAGGATGCATGCTGGTCCCAAGCATCATCTTTTGGTTCTTTGTGTAATAACAGCTGATCTGGCAATAACGGAGTAGCAACCTCGGGCGGTCAATCATGCTCATGCTCAAAATGTAATTCACAAAAAAGCGCAACCACGTGGAGTTGTCCAGCGTTTTTTTAAATGTTTCTGACATGGTGTTCGAACCCGAATATTTGGAACGTGCTAATTCTGAATCCGTGGTTGATCTCAATAGGCCACGCTGACTCGTAAGGACATGTTTGTTCAATGAACATGAACCTACAGCTCTCGACAGCGCTTTAATTTTTATTATGGGTTAGATAAATTATTCCCGCCCATACCAGCATAAAAACCATCATGCATGAGTACGGTATAAAAGAGAAACAGCGATTGGCTGGTCATCACGAAGTTCATTTCGTGCATTTAACAAAAAGGTGTAATTATAACATTTCACCAGATAAAAAGCATTATGAATGTTTCTTACAATATACGACACATTTGTTCTATGTACAAAATCCATGTTTACGAAACGCGTGATAGCTACTTTACAAAATAAATTTTCAGTGCATAAATCGGGCAAAACTATAAGCACGACCAGGGGTCTCTCGTAACTGACAGTTGCCCTAAATCCACCGCGTTAAAACAGAAAACCTCTTTGCTTAATTAGTGAATGGTTAAAAATTATTGCCCAGTATCATTCCATAGGACGCATCTCAGGGCAGTTTGGGGGATTTGTGCATTTGTCGATAAAATCTACTTTTTCCATCTCCAACGGCAGAAGCGTAGTAAGCAGATTCAAGATCTTGGTCGTTGGATAAGCAGATTCAAGATCCGGCCAAAACAATGGAGTACCAGTAGATGTGTAGAAGCCATGTTTGATGTAGATAGGGTAAGGGGATGTAATGTTAGCCTATCTCCTTCATTCGGCCTATGTTCCAAATGTGTCATTAATTACTTATGTGTTTCGAGGCAGTTTACTTTAGTTTGTTTTGTGAAACATTGGATTAGGTATGCCTTAATGCCTTCATTCATAAAATTAGAAGAAAAAAAACCCGTACAAAGACTGCATTTAGTAATAAATTCATCGAATGGGACAAAGTTGCATCCATGAATAGACCCAATTTGGTGCCTATAGACCGACATTAAATCCATATCCCTCGAATGTTTCTGACTTTATCAAAAGAGTTGTGTAACTTTTTGTGATACATACTCTCAAATGTCTTATCAAACTTATCTTAGCAAGTGTATAACTAGTTGAATCTCGCTCACAGCCTTAAAACTTTATGAGTTATAATAAAAATAAAATCGATCATTGCATAATAGGCTGAGTTAAGGGACACATACCCTATTCAACTTATTTGTACGTTAATCCGTTACCGAGATATAGGTGATTTTATTATACCGGATTCTAAATGGCCCTAGCTTTATTTGTTTCAAATCGTGCTGCAGAGATAGCGCTGCTGTCTATCTTTGTCAAATGAAGCTTTAGAGAGTCACCGTCTTTGGTAAAGCTGTTTAAAATGTAAAATATAGTCACTTGACATTATAAGATTAGTTCCAAATTACCCTACAAATGAGGGTCTAGAAAGTTGCCGTCTTGGTCAAAGTTGTTGAGAATGTAAAACTAAGACATTTGAAATAGACACATGAGTTCAAGATCGTACCGCAAAGATGGTACTGCAGCCTATCTTTGCCAATCCGCCATTTTCGCGGCAAGATTTGCAACTGATATGTCAATCTCACAAGACGACAAATGACTTACTGAGAAACTTTTCCGAAAACTCTCTACAACTAGTCTGGAATATTTTTTCATGCAATTCTGTTCTGCTCCTTCCCTTTGTAGTAGATTGCTGGTGGGTGGTCAATGTTACTAGAACCAGGTTTTATCACCATCAATGCCTTTTTGAGATCATAATCATTCAAATGGGGTATGCATATTATATCTAGGTTGAAATATCATAATTGTAGAGAAGGATGAAATCCGGGTCAATATTGACCCTAATGGCTTATGTGTCAGTTTTTTCTTAAACCCGAGGAAGGTTTAATTCACTTAGGTTTATGAACTAACTTAAGGCATCTAAAAAACACAAAATTTAATTTATTCACTATTTATTATAATAGCGATCTATCCATCCAATTTATTCATGGTGCATTTCAAAATTGGTACATTCATGCTCCATGTGACAGTTGGCCACGCTATTTCACTGATGTCGGACCAAGGATGCCAGATATTTTTTTTTCAAATGTCTGTGATAAGTCTGTAAATTTTGTTTACTAAATTATACTTTTTTCGACGAAAAGACGTAATAAAAGAGTAAATCCTGTACTTTCCGCTGTATGTGTGATTATGTAAACATTTCTGCATCTATTTCTTGGATTGTGTAGTTTCATATTTTCAAAGTGACACTGAAGCCTGAAGATTCGCCTAGATGACACAATTTTCTATAGATTTATTTTCTCCCTGTAACGTTCTTTCGAGTTTGTATTTTCAAATCAAAATTTAGTTTTCATATGATAAATTCAACAGACTTTTTAACTATTCTACATTAACCATTAAATAACAATGAAAAACAAGGTTTTCTGTTCCGTATATTATAATGTTGAGCTGAAATTTTTTTTTCATTAGTAACAAAAACACTACAGTGACACTAAAAAGGATTTTTTTTGTAGATTATGTCGAGGGGCTGTCATCTTTGATTTGAACATTTGTGTTTCATTTGTATGAGAGCTTCCCCTTTCAGTAAAGGGAGGGATCGCTTAGTACCATAAGAACCGTCCTCGGCCCCAAAAACTCGTCCATATAAAATTTCACGCTAATCGATGATGATTTTTGTATAGACTGCTTCTTCGGTTAGTCGATGATTATCTCATGAATTTCAACTCTCCTGATCTTCTCAAAAATGCCCTTTGTTAAAAATCTGGGAAGGTTTCTCCAGACCTTCAGACATAATTCCACATGTACTTTTTGGCAGTTACTCCTTATTTTCTTCAAAATTCACATTCAAGAACCCAACTTTACCTTCCAGAAACATTTGGTAAGTTTTTTCCTGAACATAGTTGCTTTCTAAACTTCTGATAAGTCCCATCCAATTTCTGCAAAACTTTGGGATAGTACTCTCCAGAATTTCTTGGTAAATCTTCCTAAAGTTGTTAAAAGTTTCTTCCTGAACTCCTGAGAAGTTCTTTTCTGAACTTCCGAGTTGTTCTCTTCTGAACTTCAGCGGAGTATTCTCCAGAACTTTGGGGAAGTTTGTTTCTGAATTTCTGAGAAATTACTGCTTGAAGTACTAAAAAGTTCCCTCTATACTTTTGGAAAGTTCCTTCCTGATTTCATCAACAGGATTAATAGGATTTGACATGTTTGAAAATTGGAAATATCTTTTTTATCAAAATGCAACCCTAGTGGTGAGCAATTTCGGCTACAACCAAAGATGTGGAGAGAAGGTTTTGATAGGTCCGTAAGAGCACGGCAGGTTGTGAAATTATAAGTAGGGACTATATGTTACCCTCGGAAAAGGTCTATACGATACTTATCTTCGGGCTCATTGTGTCTCCAAGTGGCCCACCGTTTTCGTTTCTTCAAGGATTTCTACTCTAAATGATACCTACGATACTGTAAAAGATGTCAACACAAAGCTTTTTATTGTATCTACTATACTGATCACCTTCCTCGTACGTTTTTAATCCAAACTAACTTCAGATAATACCTTTACTTGAAATTTAAAAAATCATTTCAAATGTCTGTAAAAGTCTGCAACATATATCTATATATATAAAAAAATGAAATGCTGTTCGTTCGTGACAGCATCATAGGCGTAGCCAGAGGGGGGCAGAGGGGGGCCGTTCCCCCCCCCCCTAACTTATGAATCAATTTTTATAATTTTAGTGTTTGCTTCAATTTTTTATTATTTAGTGTTGATGTTTCATAGATTGCCCCTTTGCCTCAATAAAAAAGTGCGAAATTGCCTCGATTTTGAGAGAAGACGTAGTAAAAAAGTGCAAAAAGTCGACATCCATGAGATTTTTTTTTAAATAGTAAAGACTACAATTTTTTCAACATATGATTTTCTACGGGCAAGACGAAACGACTCACATCCCAGTTTCAGAGACAAGACAGCAGTTGTTTTATCCTATTAGAAGATTTTATCCGTTGCTATGAGCATGAGTAAGATAATATACATGATTGACTACCCGAGGCTGCTACTCCGTTGTTGTCAGATGAGCTGTTATTACACAGAGAACCACCAGATGATGCTTGGGACTAGCATACATTCTCAATTTAAAAAAAAACTGGTGATCTCAAACTAATGCAATAATGCCTCGCCCTAATGCAGGTCAAATAAGGGAAGGAAATTTCATAAGAAGGAAAATACCAACGCGATCTTACGTTAAACTTCCGGTTATAGCCTATCGGTTATATTATGATTTGAACCTATTTATACAAATAGTGCTATTGGAGCCAATCACATGCCAATGGGATAGTGGTTTACTTGCTCCAGGATACTGATATGGTTGTACGGCAAGCATGGCAAACCAATATTAGGGGGCGACCCCGGCGGATTGGTTAACATCATTATACTCTCACACCTAAGTCACGAGTTCGAATCTCACCCCCAGAGAAGTTACGAAAATGCCCAAAAGTGGTGTTTGACTGACTACGACGGGAGATTAACCAGCTCGAGGCTGAAAATCTCGATAATCAAGACAAAAAAAAACCAATAATATGGATCACAATTAATTGTGATCCCCATCTTCAGCCCGGCAAATCTCCACATCTCACCAGGAAGCATTTTTGTTGTTTATTTTTCTGTACTCACTCGATTACGCACATCGCCGATTATAGATAACGGAAACAATACGAAACGCGCCATACAATAAAATAGTGCGTAGTAAAGCATCGTTACAAACTTTCACAGACGATGCTCGAAGCAATTTTTTGTGTAAACTTTCAATTTTTATAACTGTACTAATCCTATAGAAGCCTCTTAAGAAAAATCTATGCGAATCCATTTAAAATTGCGATTTAGGGATTTGGTTAAAGTAAGAGTGTGTAGATGTATTTTGTGCCTTCTGACAACTTTAAGCTTCTATTGATGTCATTGGCTCATTAGTTTAGCACAAACCGGGGGAGACTTGATCCTATACTTAATGATATCATTATCTCCAATCTGTCAATCAATCGCTATTTTGTGATACATTGGATGGATTAATATTATTTGAGATAACTCAATACAGACGTCATCCAAATTTTGCATATTGACAGGTAATCTGTGGAGATCCACCTAGTTCCTTATAGTGAGATGCTTAGAAGTGGACCGGAAGACTCTATGAGCTACCTCAAAGATTTTTTCCTCTTTCTATGGGAGAAAAACGCTGTTTTTGCTGTGTTGTTTTGCCAATATATACACTGAAAATTTATTTTTGAAATTAGCTTTCACTAGTTTCCTAAACATGGATTTTGTATATAGAACAAATGTCTCGTAAATTGTATGAAACATTCTAAATGCTTGTCATCTGGTGAAATGCTATCATTACACTTCTTTGTACAGTGCACAAAATGAATTTCATGTATTAGTATTGTTGGTATTGCTCCTCGGGTGTGCTGGAATCATTGAATTATTTTTATTTTATTTTCTTCAATTACATAACTGGAAATTAGAAGAAAAATTAGTAACTTCCATTTAATTCCAACTACCTTTGCTTATCTTCGACAGATACGCGTATTTCGTCTACAATGTGCAGACTTCTTCAGTGTCTCGTACTAATAACTCGACGACCAAGTTAAATGGATTAAATGGAAGTTACTAATTTTTCTTCTAATTTCTAGTTACAGGTATTCCACTAAACATTTATTTATTGATTTATTTATTGTCGTCAATCATAAGTAGACCATATAATATATATTAAATATAATATAATATTATTCATTCTTGTATGTTCTGGTTTCTTATGGAGCTAAAATACTGTTTTAGTTTATGCCGAGACATTGTAAAGTCAATGATTTCGCAGTGTTTATTGTAAGAGGCCATCATGCGATTTATTGGTCCATTTGTTGCATAGTTTGTGCGACGATGGCTGATGGCGAATAGGTTACGATTTCGAAGTTGCCGAATAGGTGCATATATGTTTAATTTTGATAAAAGTTCTGGTGAGTCAATACGCTGCGAAACGATATCGTTTACAAATGAAACGCTTGCATACTCACGACGACGCTTTCAATGTTTGGATGTTTATAAGCATGCAACGCGCTTCATATGATGGAAGACGAAATGATGTCCAACCCAACCTACGAAGAGCATATAATAGAAATTGCTTTTGTACTGATTCTATTCTGTTTTGCGTGTGTGGTTAAATGAGGAGACCATACAATGCTGCAATATTCTAGAATAGACTCTAACATAAGCTATGTATAGTGTTTTAATAGTGTATGGGTCCTGAAAATTATGACAAAGCGCTTAATAAAGCCCAGCATGTTATTTGCCCTGTGAATAATTGTGTTGTAGTGGTCTATGAAATTAAGTCTGGAGTCTAAGATTATTCCTAAGTCCCTAACTCTTTCACATTTTTCTACTTTTTGATTACCTAGTGAAATTGGTATGTTTGGTGTTGTTATTTTTTTGCTAAATGATATTGAGTTGCATTTTTTTACATTCAGCTCTAATAGGCTTTTTTTACACCATGTGTAGAATATGTTTATTTCATTCTGGAATAAGTTGATGTCTTCCTTATTTCGTATTTCCAAATAAAGCTTCATGTCATCGGCATAGATTAATACTTTAATATTTTTAGAGAATAAAGGAAATGTCATTTACGTTACAAAATAAAAAGAAGAGGGTCCTAAATGAGCAGCCTTGTGGGACACTAGAAGTGACTTGAATAGGGTTTGATTTCTTTCCATTTAATTTTATTATTTGTTGGCGGCTGGTTAAGTATGATTCAAGCCATTTCAAGAGTCCAGGTTCAATCCCATGTTTTTGTAGTTTGAAAAGTAGCATTGGTATGTCAATACGATCAAAAGCCTTGCTAAAGTCTGTATAGAGAGCTTCTACGTGGTTTCCATTATCCATTGCATTCAATGAATTCAATTAGTCTATAAATTCAATTAAATTTGTCGAGGTTGAACGGCCCTTAAAAAGCCGTGTTAGCTTGTCAGTTATTTGATTTTTGATTTGGAAAAATAATTTTTCATTGACAATTGCCTCGAAAAGTTTAGGAATACAAGAGATAATGGCTATTCCACGATAATTACGTATGTCAGATTTTCGTCCAGATTTGAAAATAGGGACCAAAAATGAGCTTTTCCATATTGTTGAGAAAATTCCTGATTCCAGTGACATATTAAAGAGCCAAAACAATGGAGATGTGAGTTCCATTGCTAAACTCTTCATGAACACTGGAGGAATTCCGTCAGGTCCAGGACCTTTTGCGGCGTCCAAATTTTTTAATGCTTGGAAAATATCTTGCACATACAATTGGATGACGCACAATGCTCCCAGTAAATTCAGGGTAAAATGCAAAATATTCGCGATCGCGATCCTCTTCAGAAAATGTCGTATAGATTTCTTGAAAAATGTTGCAAAAGATTGCAATTTTTTTCCGAGTTATCACCGACACGTTCATCAAGGTACATTGTAGATGGAAAATTGTCAGATTTTAAATTGGTTTTTACGTAATTGAAGAAGTTCTTCGGGCATGACTTTATTTTCAAGTTCAGTTTTTGTATTGTATTCTTCAAGCGCAATACCCATGGCTAAGATTCAATTGGTCGCATATGTCCAGATAGTTTGCTAAATTTTCACTACTGTTGAATTTTTTGAAAATTTTGTGAGCTTTCTGCTTTCGATTTTTTAAATTTTTGATTTGTCTGTTAAACCAGACTGGATCACTCGTATTTCGGTGACGTCGTTTTTCTTCAAAGGTATTTCTTGCAAAATTATTTCCGATAAAATTTTATAAAAAATGTCTACAGCAGTTTCGACATTTCCTTCATTCTTGAAAATTTCCTGCCAGTTTACATTGTTTAGTTTGCTTCTGATATTCGCATAATTAGCTAGTCTGTATTCAAAGACTTCTTCATATTCACAGATCGTTGGGTCTTTGATATTCAATGTATAAATAAAGAATATTCGATTGCCGTGTGACGCATTTCATTTTTCCATAATGGGTTCAGCGATTCAGTCACACAGAAATCTTCTTGAATATTCGTGAGCAAGAAGTCCAAAAAACAATTTTCTTCATTTCTGATGTGGTTTACTTGATTAAGTCCAAGTTTTGCGATTTCGTCGAATATGAATTGCAAAGTAATATTCTCCCCAACGACTGGGAGTAAGATATTTTCATTTTCGGAGTCTAGAATGAAGTCAGCGTTGCGTTGATTAAAGTCCCCATAGATGTGAACTTTCACTTCAGGAGGAAGTTCAGATAAAATTTTTTCTGCACATTCGAAAAACTTTTCATATGTATTTTTATTAGCATTATATGGTGGAAAATACACAGAGGCAAATACGTGTGTTTCACCTGCTATATGAGATTTCACCCAAACATGCTCAAATTCATTAAATTTTGATGAGAGAATTATTTCTGAGTTGAATTTTGCAGAGACGGCTACGAGGACTCCACCGCCTGACTTCTTTCCAGACTCAAGAAGATTCCTATCATTTCTGAATACGTTATACGCACTTCCGAAAATTTCTTCACTTTTTACACTTTCATCCCAGCTAGTTTCAGTTGCCAGAATAATCGAAAAGGATGTACCAAGAAGATTTTTATGAATTTCTTTCATTTTTGATGGGCTTTTCATGCGATTGAAATTTTGACAATAAATCAAAATTTCAGTAGCATTCTGTTTAATGGTGAAGAAATTGTGGGAAGCGCGTCGGTTGATGAAATATTTACCGATATTGATGAGGTTTCTTCATCTTCTATGGAGGGCGTCGTTTCTTCTTCTTCTATGGAAGGCGTCGACAACTCAAACCCTCTAGGATTCAATTACATACTGAGTCGATATAATAGAACTGTGAGTCAATCATGCAACCACCAGAGTTTCTTTTTTATTGATTACAAAATATTCGTAGTAGTTTTATTGATCACAAAATATTCATATATTGTTTTCGTACAATGCACGAATGTTCTTTCTGTGCCAATAAATGCTTCGTGTTTTAAACAGTTACGCGTGTGGCATTCAGTACGAAGGTAGCTTCTTGAAAAGTACAAATCTATTTTCAACGAATACAACGAATAGATTTGATAGTCCTACCTTCGATTTCGTAAAGAAATCAAAATTAAATTTTCAGTGTGGGTGAGAGGGTTGTGGAGGAAAAGTACATTTTCAGTACAAACTGTGAACAAACTCGGTGGTTATCCTATGGGAAGGTCCATTAATTATGTCACGCAGTATGGGGGGAAGGGGGGTTTGGGAAAACGTGACGATCCATACAAAAGAATTTAAAGATCCATACAAAAAACGTGACAAAGGGGGGGTGTTTTAAAAAGTCATATTTTTCGTGACGTAATTAATGGACCTTCCCGATACAAAAATCCAACACGACTATAAAGTGAATATTTCGACACATGACAGTACCCGCTAGATGTTACCATGGTTGCTATTTAATGCGGTTTTGAAACATGTGGAAAATTCAAGGTTTTTAAAATCCTTAAAATCCGGTGGAACTTGAAAATGTCCCTACTCTACTGGTCAACCGAGCATTGTGTTGTTCGTTGTATAATGTTAGGGAAACTGCCACCATGTTAATCTCATTGTTCCTATTTTCATCCTACGATGAATCAAATAATTGGGCAGTTGAAGAATCGGTTTCGTTTTCTAATAATGTTTGCTTACGTTAAATAACTACAACAAACATTACTAACTAATCTAGTCACGTGTATATCGTTTTATTTCAAGTAGGATGAATTGCAAAGTAATGAGATCAATATAGCTACATCTTCCCTATGTGTACAGTGTGTGCAACCGCTGGTTGAAGACGGTGTAATTCTGTCTCTCTCATTTTCTCTCATTCTCTCTCATTCTCTCTCATTCTCTCTCTCTCTAAAAAATATCTTGCCCTACCCTATTTGAAATCCTGGCTACGCCTATGCTTGAAGCGCCTTATGGTTAGTAATAGTTTCTGAAATAATCTCTGATTGTCCATGTTTCAACGGTTAATTTAAATAACTTTTCCGCACATGAAATCCACACTTGCATCAATGCTTCAGATCAATATTGTTGCATACCTGTTAGCATTGTTAGCTTAACAAAAAAACCAAACGTTCCATTTCAAATCAATCCAGAACCGCCATCGTAATTCCATCTCTAATCGATTTGAATTTCAAGCAATTAAAATCAGATCCCAGCTAATTGACGAGCACCTTTTCTGTTGATTTAGTTATTTCACCGCGCGAATCCAGCAAATAATTGTCCACCGTTGTAATAGACTGCTCATTAACACTATTTTATGCCACCGACGACGCCAACGCCCTTTCCAACCAACCCACCCACCTAACTGACAGCAAATGCCAGCTAGACCTCGGATTCCGCAATAGGTGCATCGTAAAAACTTCCGTAATAAGGTTAATTGGCTTACCAAGCTTCCAGCAGCCCGCAGCATCAACAACGTTGCAAATCAAATCAAGGCAAGGCTGCTGAGTCCAGCTGAGCGCGGTATTTACAGACCATCAGCAAGTGGAAATTAAAAACTCGACTCGTCATAAACATAATAAATTTATCGTAAAAATCAATGGTGCACTGAGTACACATTAATATAATTGGCTCGTAATTGATTGTTTTAATGAGTAGTTCTGTACTTAAAATGAACGATGTGGTTAAATGGAATTAATTACAGTTCAATTGATGAGTCGCAATCAGCATAGTCATTATTGAAATTTTCATAACTTTCTCCTCCTGCTTTTCAGATGGAAGCCATCCTGAATGAGAAATTTCCGGACCTCAGTTCGATTACTTCTGACCTCGAAGTGTTGGAAATATTTCCGGCGAAAAATGCTGTCCTATGGATCACGGTGGCTCATGTGCTCTGCTCGTATATTTGCTTCATATTCAGTAAATTCTCGTGCAAAATTCACATCAAAAGCTTTTCAATGGCATTCCCAATCAATCTGACCGTTCCGGTGACGGTAACTCTCCTTCTGGTATTCTGTGGTCTTCGCGAGGCAGACGTGTGTGCATTCAGCGGAATTCTACCAGATTACCTGTTTTTCCGGATGCCACCGATTTACTACCTGTTCGACTATGTCATCAACGAGTTCTCCTGGTTGTGGTTGTTATGGCTATTGTCCCAAACCTGGATCACGCGGCACCTCTGGATGCCCAAAAGCGACCGCAACGCATCCACGGAGAAGCTCTTCATCACTCCCATGTACAACAGTCTTCTGGTAGATCAGAGCGTAGCAATGAACCGGAGACGTGAAGATCAGGAGGACTTCGTTAAAAAGATTGTAAGTTTCAATAAGACTGTTGTCCAATAAATTCTCCAATAAAACTAATGTCCCGTTCAACCCCCAGGACATGGTCAAGGTGAAGGACACCGAGAAAGCGAACGAAATCGACGCCAAAGCAAACGAGCGGAAGAACGATACGATCAAGCCGTACGACCGGATTCCGCAGATCTTCATCTGCGCAACCATGTGGCACGAGAACAAGGAAGAGCTGATGGAGTTCTTGAAGTCCATTCTACGCCTGGACGAAGACCAATGTGCCCGCCGGATGGCCATGAAACACATCCAAGCATCCAAGGAGGACATCGATCCGGACTATTACGATCTAGAAAGTGAGTATCCCTGCCTTTCGTCACCTCCGACAAAACTCAAACCTAAAACCCCTTCTTCCAGCACACATCTTCTTTGACGATGCCTTCGTCAACGACAAAACCAAGTGCGAAAGTGCCAACGATTCACCGCTCAATTCCTACGTCAAGGCTCTTGTCAACAATCTTGAGGAAGCTGCCCTCGAGGTGTACAAAACCAGGATGCGTATCTTTTCCCCAACCAAGATCGTCACCCCGTACGGAGGCCGACTTATCTGGACGCTTCCCGGAAGAACCAAAATGATTGCACACCTGAAGGATAAAAACAAAATCCGGCACAAGAAACGCTGGTCCCAGGTGATGTACATGTACTATCTGCTGGGCTTCAGGATTATGCAGCTGAACACCTCGCCCGAGCGGAAGATGGTTATCGCCCAGAATACGTACCTTCTTGCCCTGGATGGAGACATTGATTTCCAACCGAAAGCCGTTTCCTTGCTGGTAGATAGGATGAAGGTCGACCCTGACCTGGGAGCTGCATGCGGCCGAATCCATCCCGTCGGCACTGGCCCAATGGTGTGGTATCAGATCTTCGAATATGCAATCGGTCATTGGTTACAAAAGGCTACCGAACACGTCATCGGGTGCGTGTTGTGCTCACCAGGTTGCTTCTCCTTGTTCCGAGGTCGAGCTCTGATGGAGAACTCAGTCATGAAAAAGTACACCACCAAGTCCGATCAGGCCCGGCATTACGTCCAATACGATCAGGGTGAAGATCGTTGGCTGTGCACGCTGTTGCTGAAACAAAAATTCAGAGTCGAATACTCGGCTGCCTCCGATGCCTACACTCATGCTCCGGAAGGTTTCAACGAGTTTTACAACCAGCGCAGACGGTGGGTTCCGTCAACTATTGCCAATATCTTTGATCTTCTCGGGGACGCCAAGCGAGTTGTCAAAACCAACAACAGCATCTCGATGCCCTACGTCATCTATCAGTCTATGTTGATGTTCCGGTACCATCCTTGGTCCAGGAACGATCTTCCTCAGCGATGGTTGGAGCTTTGGTGGCTGTGTTCCGGATCGATATTTGGACGTCATTCCTGTGGAACGGAGTTCCACTGGCTGCCTTCATGGCCATTTGCTTTTGGATGAAGCAGAAGCACCAACTGATGGCTGCATTCTTCATTTCGGCCATCTACTCGCTAGTGATGATGGCCGTGATCGGTCGGTATCGTCATCCAGGTAATGGAGGATGGTATACTTGCTCCATCGTCTGTGTTCTTCATGGCCGTTGCTCTGCAGATCGTTGTGACGGGACTGCTACATCCCCAGGAGATGGAGGCCCTCCCAGCTGGTCTGGTGTACTACATCACAATCCCTTCTATGTACATGTTGTTGGTGATCTCATTCGGTGTTCAACCATGAACGACGTATCGTGGGGCACAAGGGAAAATCCAACCGAAGCTCCGGCGGCGGCACCGGTGCAAAAAGTTCCACAAGGGAAGATGAACAAGCTGATGGGTTATCTCCGGTCCACGATCAGGAGGATGAAGGATCGGTCAACTTCTCGGTGAGTGGGCTGTTCAGTTGTCTGTTCTGTACCCATCCGAAGTCCAGTGCTGAGAAGGGAGCAGATGGTGCAGGTGGCTGCCTCACTGGCAGACATCAACACCAAGATGAAGGATTTGGAAATGTGAGTATTTTGCTTGGGGTTTCAAATTCCCGAGTGTGAAAACGAGCGATCAGGATTCGTTTGATTTTGACAACATTATCTCAATGTTGTCATTTAGTTCATGTGTTTCCATCAAATATCTTAATGTTCATTGCATACTTAAACATAACTTGCGAGTTAATTTAAGAAGCTTCTGTCTTGAATTCTAATTTCAAAAACCAAAAGTTCGCATTCTTGGGCCAATACTTTTTAACATTTTCACTTCAGATCTCCCTGATTGTAAGTCAGGGTTGCCGTAAATCTTGATTTGCTGATGTCATAGGCATTTCCGCTAAAGGAAAAGTCTACGTGTTATATCCAGGAAACTACAAAAAAAGTATGGACATTTGTTCTGATTATTTTCGAAAATGGAAGGTTTCTTCTATTGCTTCTAAAACTCAACATATAATATTTCCACACAAGCCAAGAGCTGCAGTTTTTTAAACCAAGTAAATGTAGTATTGTCACTATGAATGGAGTTCCAATTTCTTGGTCAAATCAAGGAAAATATCTTAGACTAATACTTGATCGAAAATTAACTTTTAAAGTTCAAATTGAGGGCATTCAAGTCAAATGTAATAAATACATAAAATGTTTAAAACCTCATATAAAAGAAGAACAAACTTCTAAGGCCTGTCCACGTTAAATTTCGGATACTTTTCATTCAGTGTAGAATCTGAAACTGATGTTCCACCCGACAACTACTCAGCAGCATGAGACAGGGTAACAAGGTTCGGCGCACTACTGGGCAAATTGAAGGGGCTTTGAGAAATAATGGACTATCAAGCTTCAAATCAATTAATTACATAGACATAGGACCGTACCTTCAAAACTTCCGACGACAACGACGCCTACGGTGACTACGGTGAGCTACGGCAACTACGGTGAATCCCGTCTCGCGAGCACTCGCGATAAGGTGCGATTATAAAGGATCCGGCGATGGCGGACAAACAAAGACCAACCTTCGGCAAGATATTGGCGGTACCCCCGGCGGGTGTACCGCAGATCACAGCGCAATGGCAGTCAGACTGGCGTGCCTACCGTTCGTAGGCTGTAGTGCGATGGCGGTTCGTTTGCTCACTTTGACCGAGATGGTGGTTTGGTAACGGGCTGGTATAGTGGTTGCGAAGCCGGATTCAATTCCCCCTATAGAACCGGGAGGTATGATATTTAGGGCCTTTGCCTGAGATTTATGTCCTCTTTTACACTTATGGCCAGCAGCCAGAGGAATGTGGGTGTCGGTGATTAGAAAGCCTCCTCCACCGTAGCGTGCACTAGCGGACCTTGGCTCGCCAACCACTTGCGAATCCGTCGTTGAATGGGTACAGAACTACTACTTCTGCGAAAAATTCTGCTCCTGATGAAGGATTCAAAATGGACTTCCATAGGAACAAACTAAAACGGACTCCTGCCTTAAAAAAAATTCAGCGGTAATGACAATGACAAGTGCTTACGGCTGAGGTAATTTTTGAAACCTTTGATACTTTGGAGAACGTGCTCCCGAAATGCCAAATGCCACCGAATCGAATTGGCTGTTTCCGGCAACACACAAAGATGCTGCCAAATCCTGAAACAATTAAGGGAAATTTGCTATCAACGAGTTTTGAACTGTTCACGTCTAAGTTGACTGAACATTACAATTCGATTACGTTAAACCTTGGCAATCTCAAGAATGTAAAATTATTAAAACTTAAATCAATTTGTTTGGTTTAATATACATTTTGCCAGTCAAGGTGGCAGATCCTTCCTGCCTTGACCTACTCCGCATGGGAATGTGCGGCAGAGTGTGTGCGTTTGCTTCGAAATACTGCCTAACAAAAGCCCTATACTCAATTTCAAAACTACTTCTATTCAATTTTCAAAACCTGCCGCGCTCTATCGGGACCTATCGACACTTCCTCTTCACTTCTTTGGTTCTAGCAGAAATTGCTGTTCATTAATGGGATCCCATGATGTTGGGAAGATATTTCCAATTTCTCCAATCAATTTCCAATCAAAAAATCCCGAGAAAGAGTTGTTTCCTTACGTCCAGATATTAAGTGTATCGAGCTTTAGACCAAGGTTCTATAACTGAAGTACATTTTGATTTCATTTTATAAATGATATATCGTTGAAACCTTGAAATTTTCCGATTAAACAGAATATGACTCAGAACCAGTGAATTCAAACTCGCAAA